>APFE031254313.1:129867-287480 GCA_000404065.3 Pinus taeda | reverse complement strand
TGAGAAGAGATGTGTGGCTACATGCCTCTGAACTGTGTTACAATGAGGCTCGAAGGCCTATTTATTGTTGAGAAACAATGGAAAAACCCTTCACATTCCAAAAACTAACCCTGGAAGATGAAACGCCAAATTGTGGGCCCCGTTTTTGGGTAAGTTGGTACATCAACTTCCCGGGGTCGCGAATTGGTCGTCTTATCTCCGTTTGACGCGCATGATAGCCCGTTGGAAAGATCTCTCCGAGGACTACGACGGAAAAGACAATTTTTTAGTCACGAAAAATCGCTGGCAGTAGATTTCCCAAAAAACGTCGTTTAGGGCCTCAAAATGGCTCCGGAAGTTTAGGACCCGAAAAACTGCTAAAATAGTAAATTGTGCTACAATTACGGAAACTGAAAAACTGAAAGAGACAGTTGCGGGGGTCCAAATGGGATAGGTGGGTGGCCACCAACATCCACCTGGATCAACCACACCCACAATCGTACACCATTGGGTGGCTTCACCAAGGGTGAGATCTCCACATCATCCAACAGTGTTGCCTTCCCTACAACATCAAGCCCTTCACAGATGAGGTATTATGTGATGTTGCTCCTTTTGAAGTTTGTGATGTATTATTAGTCCAACCATACTTGTGGAAGCATCATGTTGTGTATGAGTCTAGGCCTCACTGTCATTATTTCTTTGGGCAATAAGTTATATAGGATACTGGAGGTAGCACTGCCTACCACCATCTCTTTGATCTTTGTGAAGTAATGCAGTAAAATCATTTCCCAGATAGAGAAATTTGTCTTCCTTATGATTCATCCTTAGGGCAAGAAAAAATAAGGATGTAGCCACATCCACAGTGTCCAGACAAGGCTCCTCTGCATGGCAACAACAGATGGGAAAGGTCATGGAAGAGTACAAGGACATCTTTACCTCACCCACGAGATACCCCTACATTTTCAGGTCAAGCAATCCATCGATCTAACCCTGGGTGCGTCGCTACCCAACAGATCGATCTATTGACGCCCTGTTCTAGAGAACGATGAAATTAAGAGGCAGATTCAGGAGTTGTTGCAGAAAGGGCACATAAGGCCAAGTTCATCACCCTGTGGAATCCTTATCATGTTGGTATATAAGAAAGATGGCACCTAGAGACTTTGCATTGACTATTGGGCCTGAATAAGATCATTGTCCGGAATAGTTATCCAATCCCATAGATTGATGACCTTCTGGACTAGCTCAAGGGGGACAAATATTTCAGTAAGATTGACTTGAAGTCCGGGTATCACCAGGTACCACTTGAACCTCCGATGTGTG
Source organism: Pinus taeda (assembly GCA_000404065.3). Classification (NCBI taxonomy): domain Eukaryota; kingdom Viridiplantae; phylum Streptophyta; class Pinopsida; order Pinales; family Pinaceae; genus Pinus; species Pinus taeda. The sequence continues at coordinate 286,181 of APFE031254313.1, read as the reverse complement.
GAGTATTGCCTTCAAATCCAAGGAGGGCCTTTTCAAATGGTTGGTCATGCCTTTTGGGCTGACGAATGCCCCCGCAACCTTCATGCGACTAATGGACGACATCTTGCGACCCTTTACCAACTCGTTCGTGGCAGTGTACCTAAATGAATCTTTATCTTCAACCAGAGTTGGGAAGAGCACATACACCATATCCGACAGGCCCTCTAAACCCTATGACAACACAAATTGTGTGCCACATTGGAGAAATGCACTTTTCGTATTACCCATGTTCAATATCTGGGGTACATCATTAATGAGCGGGGTGTGCATGTGGACTCGACTAAGATACAAGTTATTTTAGATTAGCTAGCGCCAACCACTTTAACAAAGTTCCACAACTTTCTGGGCCTTGCCAATTTCTATTGCAGGTTCGTGTTGGGATTCTCTCATATCAATTGCCCTTTGAGTCAAGTCACCAAGGGCGAAGCGAAAGCAAAGTTATTTTGGTCTAAATCCCAACTAAAGGTGTTTGTAAACTTGAAGCATCACCTCTACTCTACACTAGTGCTCACATTACTAGATCTACAAAAACCATTTGAAATTGAGACAAACGCCTTCGACTATGCTATTGGTGCAGTTCTTACCGAGCTGGGGCATCTGGTGGCATACCACAGTGAGACACTTTCAAATATAGTCAGGAAGTATCCCACTTATGATAAAGAGATGTATTCTATTATGTAGGCCCGTCGAAAATGGAAGAATTACATTTTGGGGAAGGAAACGATCATCCATGCAGACCAATGACCCCTACAGTTCATACAGACACAAGGGAAGTTGTAGAACGATTGCCATTAGAAATGGTCCACGTATATGTAACAATTCCATTTGAACATCAAGTACAAGAAGGGCAGCACCAATAATGTTGCAGACTGTTGCAGCTGACCACCGGTCATGGCGCTAACCACTATGCTCGACTCTTATGGACATGAGACTTCGGGGTGGCCGCATCTTTACAAGAGTAATCCAGAATTCGGAAACACCTACCATATACTCTTAAAAGGCAAGCTAGTTCCAGATTTTCACCTCCAGGGTGTACTTTTATGCCACATGGGACACATCTGTGTTCCTACAAGCGAGAATGCCAAGATGATTTGGGAGGCGCACTATAGTCAGGTCACTAGACACTTTGGAGTAGTGAAAACAATGTCAGTGATGTAGAAGTATTTTTATTGGATGAACCATTGATAGGATGTTGGGAAGTGCATCATATCTTGCACTATCTACACCATTTCCAAACCAACAATAAAGAAGCAAGGCCTATATACTCCTCTACCTACTCCTAGTCAGCCTTAGAAATCTATCTCCATGGATTACATGTCGGGCCTTTCTTCTACTAAGCATGGAAATGACTACGTGGCCATTTTGGTGGCCTGCAAGAAGAATATCACAGTAGAAGACATTGCTAAACCCTTCTTTAAATGAGTGTGGGTACATTTTTGGATCCCACAATCCATTGTCTCATATCGGGACATCAGGTTCCTGGATACATTTTAGTCAAGCACCTGGTCGATGTTGGATACCAAGCTCACCAAGTCCATGACCTTCCACACCCAAACTGATGGCCAAATAGAGGTTGTTAATAGGATGATTGTGCACATTTTGCGCATGTCAAACTTGAAGAATCCACACACATGGGATGACAGCCTCCCCTATGTCCAACACAACTACAATGGAGCTCTCCATAACTCCCTTGGCCATAACCCTTTTCAGGTGGGGTTGAGATTCCAACCACTATGTCCCATTGATGTGGTCATACCATTTGCAGCTACTCAAGCAGATTCAGCTCATGTCTAGACCGAAGCTGACCGGGCTAACAAATTCATTGAGCACATTCAACACATCCGTCAATAGGTCATGACAAATTGGACAAAGGCAATGCTAAGTACAAGTAGCATCATGATCAACATTGAGTGCCACACAAGTTCCAGGTGGGAGACAAAGTTTGGTTACATTTGTAGAAGGAGCGCCTCATTGGGATCCACCCCAAGCTTCGCCCGCTCTGATATGGTTCATACACCATCACCAAGGTTGTAGGGGAAATTCCTTCGACCTCAACATTCCAATGTTCCTTACTCTGCACCTAGTATTCAATGTGGACCAGTTGCGACCATACTTTCCTCCATTGTTGGACATATCTGACGTTGTGGAGCATCTGACACCAAAAAAGCTCAAGCCAAGCTGCATTGAGAAGGCCACAACTGATAGGGTCATTGACACAAAAATTAAAAACACTCACCAACAAAGGATATAGCTATATTGATTTGTCAAAGCAAGCCAACTCCTTCACCAGGGTGAGTTGTTCATTAGGGACCAGGTTCAACAAAAATTTCCTCACCTCATGGAGGCTCTGCACGTAATGGGGACCATTGCTTCCTAAGGGGGGAGGACTGATCCATGTGGATATTGGTGGCCACCCGCCTATTCCACCTAGACCTATAGTCAGTTTCATTCTTTTCCTTGACTATAGCATGATTTACTATTTTTAGCAGTTTCTCGAGTCTTAAACTTCCGGAGTTGTTTTGAACCCCTAAACAACATTTTTTTGAGGTCTGCAACTAACCTACAAGCCCTGCGACAACTCCTATATTACTAAGAGAGATCTCTCCAATGCAGTATCATACACGCCAAACGAAGATCATATGACCAATTTATGATCCCGAGAAGTTGGCTACCCAAATAATCCCAACGGGGCCCACAAACTCTTGGCATTTCATCTCTTGGGTTAGGGGTTTGGTTGTTTAGGGTTTTCCCTTCTTGTTCGATAATAAAAGGGCCCTTGATCCTCATTGTAATGCAATTCAGAGGCATGTAGCTGCCACATCTCTTCTTAGAGATAAGCTACCATTGCCTGATCTAGTTTATTTCCATTATGTATGTAAGCATATCTCAGTTTTTTTATATTAATGAAATGAAGTTTTATTTTTGTTGCATCTCGGTGTTTATGTTTATATCTGTATTTTGTTGCGTTCTTGCATAAATCTGGATCATTCTTCAACCAAGGTCACAAGGACACAAGGAGAATGTTTGACCAAGATGGTGTATCGTCAACTCTCTCTCTTAATGAGAGGGACATACTCCACCCGTTCAAGTTTGTCCTTGAAATGCACAAGCTTCACTCTAGACAAAGGCTTCATAAGAATATCAGATATCTACTCATCAGTGGAGACATATTGAAGCTTCACTGCTCCCTTCTGCACCATGTCTTGAATGAAATGGTACTTGATCCCAATGTGCTTCAACATGTCATCATGGTTGTCACGTGCACCTGATTAAGATAATCTTTCAAATAACCTCAGAAGTCATACTACTTCTTAGCTTTCTAAACCAACTGCAATATGCTCACTGAGTGCAACAAATTTCTGCCTCCAGCTCATCCAGTGGAATCATATCAACCCAAATTGAAGTGATATCCTCATAAACTCTTTTTTTCTTTAGCACTCCTAAGCCAATATAAATTTGTAGTTGTACTTCATTGTTTGGGATAAATCTAAAATCATGACCAACTTTTCCATAACCAACTATACCATGTTGATACTCCAACATATGTTAAGCAACATATCATGGCTCAATCATAAACTGATCTGCTCCCTTCATTGGATCACAAATGTTTTTTGGTTATCTTGATTGGGTGCTCCATATTAGACTAAGACATATCCTGCTGTGGTAACTCAGGGTGCTCCCTTTGCCACTGTTATCTTTTAGTCCCTTTGAAGTTAAAAATAGGGTTCCTGAGGAAGTCTTGACTGCTCCCTCTAAAGCAATGAGATCTTCTACTTTCATCAGAAAACAAATCATATATGATCAATCTTGATTCACCAATCCAAGTGTATCAAATCTGAGGAGGTTGCACAAAGCCTTCTTTCTTCTTGCAAGTATAAGACTTCTTCATGTACCTCACAAGCTTGAGGTAGGTAATACGTACATTTCTTCTTTCATTAAGAGATGTAATCTTTGCATCCAACATAAATCATAGAAATATATTTTAACAAAAGTGTACCCGACTTCATAACTATTTCCCTCTCATTGAGATAATCCTTTGCTTTATGCTTCTTATCATCTATTCATAATTGACTTGGAAGTTATCATTGACTTATTTTCAACATATATTAAGGGCATACTTCAATCTTTGTTGATCTGTCTGCTTCTTCTGAGCTCAGATCTCATCTAATACAATATCTCTCAACATAAACCATGATTTTAGGAAAGTCCTCTTGTCACATTCTTTGCTTCATTTTTCCACTTCTTCCATCTCTTACTAGAGCATCTTCAACATGTACCTGCAATCCTCACTAGGAGGCCATGGAAGAACAATTATAACCACACAAAAGAATACAAATACAAGACATTGATTTCTAGTAAAAACAACAATAGTAATAATCAAGAATATTTTAGATATGTATATATATGTATATGTATATATATATATTATATATATATATTTATATTATATAATATATATATATATATATATATATATATATTTTGATAAAAATGCCAACTCCCTCTTGATTCCTTAGTAAAAAACCAATAGTAATAATCAAGGAATATATATAGATATGTATAATATGTATATATGTTATTATATATTATATACATATATATATATTATATATATATATATATATATAATACTTATCTTTTGATAAAAATGCCAACTCCCTCTTGATCTAATCCTTCTCGCAACTAGGTCCCCATTATGTCATTCCTTCCTTTCATGAGCTAGAGTTACCTCTTTCAACAAAAATGTTGATCTGGGTTTAGTTTTAGGGATTTGTCCACAAATCCTTGGACTTTCTTATCAAGAATTCTAGATTTATAGGGTTTACCAATAAATTCTAAGAAGGGGTTATAACATAAAAGTTATGACTTCTCTTTTTATGTGAGAGACGTCTTCAGCTCCCTCTTGCTCCTAGCCTATTTGCAACAATTCTAATAAAATAAGGTTGTATCATTAGTTGTTAAAGCTTTTGTAGTATCATTCTTGGACTTTTTCTAATGATGATTCTCATCATCATAATTGGCCTTCCTCCTCTTATTGTTCGATGCTTCAGGATAATTATTTCTATAATGTCCAAATTTTCGACATCCAAAATATTGGTCTTTTAACAAGTCTCTCTTTCATAGTGAATTGGGTCTTCTACCTGCATTTTTATTTTGAGAGCCAAACTTATTTCTTTCATTATTCCTTTTATATTTTGCAACAAAAGCTTGAGTTTTTTCTTCATTAGGACTTTGGATCTTTCCTTTAGTTAGAAACCTAGATTCATCTCAAGAACAAGAGGTCAAAAATTCTTTAAAACTTGGAGTATTCTTTCTAACATAGATTCTGACGACAAATGCATCCCATAAATCTACTAGTCCATTGATTATCAACCCAAATTGAAGTGATATCCTCATAAACTCTTTTTTTCTTTAGCACTCCTAAGCCAATATAAATTTGTAGTTGTACTTCATTGTTTGGGATAAATCTCAAATCATGACCAACTTTTCCATAACCAACTATACCATGTTGATACTCCAACATATGTTAAGCAACATATCATGGCTCAATCATAAACTGATCTGCTCCCTTCATTGGATCACAAATGTTTTTTGGTTATCTTGATTGGGTGCTCCATATTAGACTAAGACATATCCTGCTGTGGTAACTCAGGGTGCTCCCTTTGCCACTGTTATCTTTTAGTCCCTTTGAAGTTAAAAATAGGGTTCCTGAGGAAGTCTTGACTGCTCCCTCTAAAGCAATGAGATCTTCTACTTTCATCAGAAAACAAATCATATATGATCAATCTTGATTCACCAATCCAAGTGTATCAAATCTGAGGAGGTTGCACAAAGCCTTCTTTCTTCTTGCAAGTATAAGACTTCTTCATGTACCTCACAAGCTTGAGGTAGGTAATACGTACATTTCTTCTTTCATTAAGAGATGTAATCTTTGCATCCAACATAAATCATAGAAATATATTTTAACAAAAGTGTACCCGACTTCATAACTATTTCCCTCTCATTGAGATAATCCTTTGCTTTATGCTTCTTATCATCTATTCATAATTGACTTGGAAGTTATCATTGACTTATTTTCAACATATATTAAGGGCATACTTCAATCTTTGTTGATCTGTCTGCTTCTTCTGAGCTCAGATCTCATCTAATACAATATCTCTCAACATAAACCATGATTTTAGGAAAGTCCTCTTGTCACATTCTTTGCTTCATTTTTCCACTTCTTCCATCTCTTACTAGAGCATCTTCAACATGTACCTGCAATCCTCACTAGGAGGCCATGGAAGAACAATTATAACCACACAAAAGATACAAAGACAAGACATTGATTCCTAGTAAAAACAACAATAGTAATAATCAAGGAATATGTATATGTATATATATATATATATATATATATATATATATATATAATACTTATATTTTGTAAAAAATGCCAACTCCCTCTTGATTCCTAGTAAAAAACAACAATAGTAATAATCAAGGAATATATATATATGTATATATATAATATATATAATATATATATATTATATATTATATATATATATATATATATATATATATATAATACTTATCTTTTGATAAAAATGCCAACTCCCTCTTGATCTAATCCTTCTCGCAACTAGGTCCCCATTATGTCATTCCTTCCTTTCATGAGCTAGAGTTACCTCTTTCAACAAAAATGTTGATCTGGGTTTAGTTTTAGGGATTTGTCCACAAATCCTTGGACTTTCTTATCAAGAATTCTAGATTTATAGGGTTTACCAATAAATTCTAAGAAGGGGTTATAACATAAAAGTTATGACTTCTCTTTTTATGTGAGAGACGTCTTCAGCTCCCTCTTGCTCCTAGCCTATTTGCAACAATTCTAATAAAATAAGGTTGTATCATTAGTTGTTAAAGCTTTTGTAGTATCATTCTTGGACTTTTTCTAATGATGATTCTCATCATCATAATTGGCCTTCCTCCTCTTATTGTTCGATGCTTCAGGATAATTATTTCTATAATGTCCAAATTTTCGACATCCAAAATATTGGTCTTTTAACAAGTCTCTCTTTCCTAGTGAATTGGGTCTTCTACCTGCATTTTTATTTTGAGAGCCAAACTTATTTCTTTCATTATTCCTTTTATATTTTGCAACAAAAGCTTGAGTTTTTTCTTCATTAGGACTTTGGATCTTTCCTTTAGTTAGAAACCTAGATTCATCTCAAGAACAAGAGGTCAAAAATTCTTCAAAACTTGGAGTATTCTTTCTAACATAGATTCTGACGACAAATGCATCCCATAAATCTACTAGTCCATTGATTGTTGTAGTGATGAATTCAAATTCAGAAATGACTTCACCAATACTTTGTATATGATCTCTTATGTGTGTTATCTTCATGAAATAGGAGGCCATAGGTCCATCTTTTGACATCTTAGTATCGCATAGTTTATTCCTTAAAGACATCTTTTGGCCAATGTTATTGATTGACTACAAATGAACAAGAGTATTGTGAACTTCCTTTGATGTAGCCAATTCTGAAACTAATGGGATTAAATGGTCCTTAAGAGATTCAAATAGAATTCTTTGAGCCTTGACCTCAACTTTCCTGAATTTTTCCTTTCCTTCATCGTCATCTTTATCTGGTTGAGGTACTTTGTCTTGGACATATTGCAAGACGCCATGTTCTTCTAGGACAAGATCAATCCTCTTTTTTGATGCTTTGAAGTTAGATGCTACTTCAAGTTTGTTTCCTTCCTTTCAAGTGAGATCCATTTGCTCATAAATATTGGACACAAAGATAAGAGATTTATTCCTTGAGCGAGAGAGAGATTCAACAAAGTGTGATATTCAACTTTCTTTCTTCACCAAAGCTCTGATACCATGTTGCAAATTCAAATGCAATAGAGACTAGCATCAATTTATGAATATGATAATTACTTCTGATGTTTCATAGGTCTTCTTTTAACATTTACAACTTCTTCATCAAATAATTATACTTCAGAAATTCAACCATACAAGAATAAGAAAAGTAGAGATCAAAATGCACAGAATCAACACAATGTTACCTTGAGAGAACCCACTTGGGGTAAAAACCCAACAATTCTTTCCTCAGAGAATCAATTCAACAAGAGATATCAAATTCATAGACAAACGAACTAGGATGATAATCCAACAAGTACCAAGTTGACCCTCCACAAAATTCCAAGTCAAAATGTCCACAAATGCTCTTGGTTAAGGCCCGCTACATGTCTGTACTAAGGCTAAATTTCAACCTCTTTCTCTACCACAAAAAGCTCGCACTTCAACTCAGAAACTTTGGATTCCACCTCAAGAAATCTACACAGAAACTTAGTTTGATCTTGGTCTTCTGTAGTCACTTGAGCAATGATAGATATATGACTTGTTCTTCTTCTTTTTGACCTCCTTATCTTTTTGTCTTCCTTCACTAGAGAACACACATATAGATGTAATACTTGTGATCTGAACTGCCTTTTGGATGAAGGACAAATGAGTTACTTATAGGCTTCTTGAAGGAAAAATGGGTGCCTCCTTGGGTAGGTCAACATGATCATTGTAGGGCCAACTTGGACAACTTGTAGAGCCATAAATCATCAATACTAAATTCAATTTTTCTTTTCATAAGGCCATGAAGAACATGATTTTACATTTGACAAATACATGACCATGAAGAGCATGGTAGCCAAATAATAATTTTATTGTTTCAAGTACATCAAAGATAAAAATGCAATTTATGAAGACTGACCATAGCTATAAAAATTCAACACATAATGCTATAAGAGCCATCATTTTCAGACATGAAATGAAGTCTAGGTTTACGTTTTGTATGAGTGTTTTCAAGAGAAAGATAAAAAGATTAAGACAATTAGATATGATCTTGTTGTCTAGATTAGAGAAAACATGTTCAGTTTGAGATTATTAGTCCATTCATCCAGTGCTTAATACAATTTGCGTAAACTTATAGGAACTATTTATTTTGGACATTGATGAATATGAATCATTCATGCTCACTCCTAAAGAGTAGTTGTCTAAGCTTATGCAAAGTTATAACTAGTTACACTTATATAGTGTTAAGCACATACAACTAGATACAAAACCCTACAACTCTACCAAATTGGGATAAAGAGTTAACTGCCCTTTGTTGGTAAATGACACACCTTATAACAATTTCAAGCTAATTTTCCTCATATTTTAGGACAATTGTTGGGGACCAACAACTCCTAAGTAGGGATGTTTAATCTAGAAAACAATTGAAGATAACTAAGTCCATAATTGGAGGAGTCACACATAATAACAATTCAATATAGATAATTGTTTACATGTGGGGACACACATTAGCTTTGGGATGCATCAAAGTGACAATTTATTAGTTGTTATGGTCACACTAATCTTGTCAAGCTACCTAGGCATGCACTTAAGGTCACTGACACACAACTTAGTTAATGTATGAATGTTGACATGGATGTACAACTCAACGATGCATTACAATGTAAACCAATGATGACAGCAAATCATCACCTTCTTTCTTTTTCTCCCTACTCATGTTCTTGATTTTTGCACACTAATGCATAGTTAGATGTAAACAATCATGATGCAAAATGCTTTGTATTCTCTCATTTTTGTATTTATTTATACTTGGTTTTTAAATATATTGGGGTTAGGTATAGTTCGTTCAATTGATTTGTTTCACTTGGATTACATTGGGTGTTAGCCTTAGCTAGATTGTAGTAGGGAAAATAACACTTCTTTTCTCAACGAAGTAAATTAGACATAATTGACATAATTAAAATGAGAACTAAATAACATTAAAAAACGATATAATATTGTGAAATACATACATATAAAATGATAATGCATAAATACAAGAGACAAAATCTTTAGAAATATGTGATAGTGATGATTCACTACTAAATTATTAGATAAAATAATATTTTAATAATAATAATAATTCAATTTTAAAGTCAAAACCAAGTACACTGAATTTGTGAATGAGACTTTCTTGTTTGTAGGACAAGAGACCACCTATCATATGCATACATACTCTACCCCTTTGGATTTGAACATGTAACTCTTAGAAAAAAAAACATACTTTTCACCATTAAACCTATTATATAAAAATAAAATATTAATTATAATATATTTGAGTATATAATATTATATTGCTAGTATATCACATCTAATAATAAATGGGATTAATTGCTATAGATAGAAATATTTTTATAAAACCTTGATTTAAAATTTCAAACCATACAATTGATATATTGTGAAACACATATATTCAAATACTGTTACGAAATTAGTATCGATACCCCGTTCATTCCACGAAAACCCAATTTCATTACAAAATTCAGACTAACTTCGTGAGTTGAAATATTGATGCCATACATATTTCATTCCACATGCTCTCTGTTTTCCGATTCCACATTGGCATTCCTTGTACAAACAGTCAGTTGAAATTAAAATACCACTTTCATGTGGCCCTGCGTTATCGCTGAAACTCTATGACGGACTTATCCCGACTTCGATTGCCCTCGGTCACGTAACCCATCGCAACAAGCGACTTTGAAGAATGCTCATACACTTCCTAAGGCATTCCAGTATGTGCCAACTAGTTTTCCATCTGCAGCAGCACATTGTAAGCCCACTTCTGCATTCGAAGCAGTCCCTAACGTCTCTCCATCTGCCCCACACCATAATAAACAGGACATTCGGAGGCCCACCTGGGCCTTACAGAGTCACCCTTGATGTTTCCAGAAGGGTCACTCAGGGCTCTCCTGTGTTAGTCCCACTCAAATATGAAGAAGAACAAGAAGCCGAAGCAGCAGCAGAATCCTCCTCCTCTGAGACGCCTATTCCCCTCGACAGGCTCTTCATTCCACCAGGAGTGGATGTATCACAGCTCAAGACAGCCAAGAGGTTAGAGGGCTCAAATATATTGATAAGCCCATATGCTTATGATGCTGACATTGAACAAGCAGAGTTCATAAAGAGCAGCAGCAGAGTGGAAGAGTGCCCCATGGATGGCTATCCTGAATTCGCTCTTGTGGGTCGTTCCAATGTAGGGAAATCTTCTCTTGTCAATTCGCTGGTCAGGAGGAAACAACTTGCAATGACATCCAAGAAACCAGGTAGATTAAGGGATTCTGAAACTCAAATGATATCGTGTATGTTCTGTTTCTTTAATTTCTAGACAACACTTGCTTCTTCCGTTTACTGTTCGCATGGCATTAGGTTTCAAAGTTACTTTGTTAATTTGGCTATATTCCAACCATGGTGGGAATCAGGCATTTGTGAGAGGACATGAATTTACTGTCATTGGAAAATATGGTCAGACCACATATCAACAAGAAATCCCCATGTGAATGCCATATTAGATCCAAATGCCTCTCCTGTCTTTCTCTGTTGCTAATGGATTTGAAGAATAAACAAAACGTGTAGTAGTCAGGAAGGACGCTTAAGAACACATAACTGATAACTGTCTAGTTAATACTTCAGCTTTCCTCCCACAGAAATTAGGCTCTAAGCATTTCTGTTGGAGATAGGTCATTCCAATTTCTTATAAATGCCACGTGTGATTTGAACCTGTGAATTAGATTAGAAGGGAATTTTATCTCGGAATTTTCATCTCCTAAGTGGCCCATTGGTGATCCAAAGGCTTTCATGACATGTTCACACATAGATATGAAAAAATGGAAATGGACAACGGAATGAGAAACAAGACTGGTGCGAGAAATGGAGTCTGGAGGTTTCTCATATAAGAAACAAATCCAATGTATCAATTTCACATTGAGAATGGGAAAAGCCCCTTGGACTCTAAAATTGTGAAAATTCCAGATCTAACTCTGACCTAAAACTTATTGCAGTTATTTGGTAATTATCCAACCTATCCCTTTAAAGATTATTTGTCTCAGCAAAAAATATTTACTGTAAACACTGTATAAAAACACTACTACAATATTCTCCAATTAAAAATTCACAGGAACTAAGAAAACTACACACATAAAAATGAACACCGATGTTTTTGGAAGAATGTCCCTAAAAAAACTCCAATGTGAGGAAATTCAGTTTTGCAGATGAGGGTTTTATTATTTCTTCAATGATTCTGTAATTGATAGATATTACAACTGCTTGTCTTAGAAGGGCAAAGCTCCGATACAATATTTCTATCTTCTCCTCTGCTGATCAAATTGGCTAGGAAAATAATCCTTCAGCCCCTTTCTTACAATGCGCATTGCCTCCTTGCAAATCGCACTAGTAAACTTGCAATTCGCACTAGTAAACTTGCAATTCGCATTGGCTCTCCAGCAAACTCACATGGCTTCTGGCAACTCCCACTTGTCACACCTGCAACCGTTTGGAACTTGTTCTACCTTCTTGAAAACATGATCTGTCTTCCGGGCAATTCACATTGCCTCCTGCAGAACTTGCACTTCCTCTGGTAAACTCGCACTGTTTCTGAAAATAACTTTGGCCTTCTCTGTAGAAAAATAAATTGGTCAATGAAACTCCCTCTGAAGCTGGAAGTCTCTCAGATGAAGAATAAGTCCGAAAAATGCTTCTCGCTCAATCACCGCTAAAACCCTCACTAGTGTCAAAACCCATGCTATCATTGTGCCCCAATTCATTGATCTCCAACAAGCCCATCGATTTCCTCTTATAATCTCTCGTTGAAAATTCAACGGCCAAGATCTAATCCTGATCGATGGCTAAGATCATCTTGACTCTATCAAGTACCTTTTCTAGAAGTCACTAGAAAGAAATTGACTTGTCTCAATAAATACTGATTAATTAACCTGTTTTCCTAAGTTAGACTTAGGAAAAGTATTAAAAACTGGTTAATAATCTAATTAAGACATTTTCTCTTAGAAAAATTTCCTGAGCTTGGAGATATTTTATTCTCTTGTGCTCTTAGCCCTAATGACACCTCCTGAGACTAGAACACTTGTTCGAGGTACAAAATTTAACACTCCCTCTTAGAGAGGAAGGTGTTTTGCATAACAACTAACTTATGTCTGAAGAAGATGAATCTTTCCTTCCCCAAGGCCTTCGTTAGGATGTCTGCTACTTGGCGATCTGTAAGCACATATTGTAGTTGGATTGCACCGCACTGTACACAATCCCTGATAAAAGATATCTATCAATGTGCTCATACCACACCTTGGGAGCCTGCTTGAGACCATACAAAGCTCTCTTCAATTTGCACATGTGGGTCTCACTGTTGTGTGCTACAAAGCCTTCTGGTTGTTCAATGTACACTTCCTCTTCTAATTCACCATTAAGGAACATTGTTTAGACATACATCTGATGGATTTGCCATCCCATTTGTGCTGCAAGTGAGATCACGACCCTAATGGAAGTATACTTGGCCACGGGAGCAAATGTTTCCTTGTAATCTATTCCCTCCTTTTGAGAGAACCCCTTGGCCACAAACCCCGTCTTGTATTTCTCAATGCTATTGTTTGCATTGTGCTTGATCTTATAGATCCAACGTGATCCAACCACTGCCCTGTCTATCAGTCTAGGCACCACCTCCCAAACATCGCTCCGCATGATCGAGGTGCACTCCTTGTTGGACATCTAATCCGCTAAGGGTTATGGTGTGGAAGTCGAACAATCAAAGGGAGTCTAAGAGACCTTGGAATATGAATCCAATGGTCATAACAATGTACTATAAATGTATATCTCGTGAATAGTAAATGCAACTCACGATTATCCTTCATATCCTGTCTATTCCATGTTTGTGTGTTTAACATGGTATCAGAGCTAGTGCGTTCCTGACCTGCTCAATCTTATTTGTGCCATTAGTTTTGTGGCCTTCCTCCAACGACCTATCCTGCCATCCCTCACATAGCGTTTCTCTACTTGACAGTTAATACCTAATTCTCCTTTGAAAAGCAATTGGTTTGACATATCTGTACTAATTATTTCATTTCTGCATACCCATTTGGTGGTTAACTCATGCGAGCCTTTATTTTTTGCACGTCCTCTGAAATAATGGGGTGTTTAGTAGGTATCTGACAAGAAGGTAGATAGAGCTCGTATGCAGGGTTTGGTACTGTCTAGCTTCTGTCCAATAGTAAAAACAAAAGTATGTTCTCCTAATACTAAGGCCTGTAAATTCAAACGAGCTATTCCTTGGCTGACAGTCTACAAGCCTGTCTTTTGGTCTACATTTTCTCAGGTCATGCTCCAAAAATAACGTTTTTTGTTGCATAACGTTTCTCCTCTGACCCTGGGTACTGTCCTCCACGCCATTTCATCTGATCCTGTTCCCTTCCTCTCACATCTACTGACACAACGTGGCCCCACTCTTGTTAAAAGAGCTTGGAGAAAGATATTCATAATCTCTCCACAAAGTGTAGTCAATGGCCTCATAGAACCCAAGTTTGGCTCCAAAACGAAGTTTCATGGCATTCTCACTTGAGCTGCTGCGGTGAATTTCAATGGTTCCATTTTTGTGAAAGGAATCTCATAATATGAGAGCATGAATTTGCTTCATGTACCATTCGCACAAAATCACAGTACACTCCATTTTTTTTAGTTTTGTCAAAGTTGGTGTTTTTCAATCCTCTCTTTCTCAACTCCGTTGTTTCTTCTATTGATAACCCATAAATAGTCGTCTTAATCAACCTTGGATAGACAGGCTCATGTGGATTCCATAACATTAGTGGGATAACAAGCCTATTTTTTGGATCATAGTTTTTGCCTCTGTATGATATGATGGTGCCATAATTTTCATAAATTATTTTCCCACCAGTTTTGTCCTCTAACTGATAACGAACATTTCTCATATCAACCATTGGCACACTGATACATTTTATTATCACAGTTGGTATATGTCTCCAATAGTTGTGTATATCATTTAGCATGTTATGAGTTAGTCCGTCTCTACCTAAATTTCCCTGGCATTTGGTGCTTTAGCGACAATTTTTATCAACGAGAACTTGAATTTCTTCTTGATTGAGTGGCTCTTCCAGGATGCAAAAGCTAGAATGGTGTAGGAGAAAATGAAGTTATAATCCACTAAGCTACATTTGTTCTCCATGCATTGTAAAGTCGCTCTCTATTCTCTGCAATGTCGCTTGGGATTCTTGTTGAATGTTTTGAAATCTGTTAGAACATTGGTCCCTAATGTTGGTTGAAAGGAAAACAATGATGTTGTATTTGTGAATGAAGCATTGGTCTCTATGTTGAAGCACCTGTATTGTGTATTGAACAATGTTGGTTATGAATGCATTGAACATAATTCCGTTGAGTCCTAAATGCATTGAAGTTTGTGCATGAAAGTCCTGGTATGTGATGGTTATTATATGCTGATATAATGTTTGCATTGATGTATTTGGTTCCATTCAAGGCTATTGTGTGCGGTTGTTAGTGTTATATGTCATATGTGAGATGAAGTATAATGTGCGAAAATAAGTTAAGTTTTTCGTGAGGACGTGTTAATGTGTTGTTGACTACATTATTTAGATAACAAGGTTGCCCTTGCTTATATATTGACCAATCCAGAAGTTTTGTGATTTATGGAAGTGACATACTGATAACTTTAAGAGCCCTCTTAATCATCAAGAAGACTCCGAGAATCAACTATTGGCTAGTGGAATGTGAAAATCTCAAAGTCAAGATTTGAAATATTTTTTAATGGCTAATCTCCTTTCTGGTGTGTGAGATATTTATGCCTACATTATATATTCAATGATAGTATGATACCCAACACGTATTCTTCAATAGCTAGGGTTTATCTATTGCTACAACTTCCACTAGGATTGATGAGTCTTTATTTTTGAGACAATGGCGAGACTTGATGATTTGTTAGAGTTATTAAGCACTCTAACACTGTCTACTGTTCATAGCACAATCCAAATAAGTAAAGACACTTTCTGATATTCAAATACGTTTGCAAAATGCACAAGAAAAGATAGAGTTTTTGCAACTTGAGTCACAACTACAGTGAGAGGAGTTACAACAAAAGATTCATCATTCTATTTTTTTTTTTGTTCAGAACAATTCTTCGTTTGAGACAGACTTTTATTAACAACCAACATCAAATCAAATGAATAGGTTGAGGTTGATTCAGTACCTAGTGTAAGAACAGATTTGCATGCAGATGCAGAAATTCAACTTGCACTTCCCAAACCCATCATCAGACCTTGGGAAGAGCTTGTTAGCAACAAGCACATAACAGATCTTGGATATGACAAGGAGGTGAGTTGTCCTTTCATACTCCATACTACTCTAAGCCTATTCAGTTTCATAGTGTTGGATTTCTTCAAAACAACTCATCATCACCTGTTCCCGCTCCTCATTCGCAACCACAAATTGTCAAATGCTAACATTGTGACAGAGTTGGCCATGTGAAAGATCACTGTTTCGATCCTCATCCGTGTGAGCATTGTGGTCAGCATACTCATCACTTAAATAGATGCTTAAAAAACAAACCTTCTGCAAGAACAAAGATTCACCTTGGGTGGATCACTTCTTAGTAATGGGCTTCAACAACCAAGAAGATACTTTAGTCATATGTTAGAATTTCTTCTAGAGTATTAAAAAGTTTTGCAGTTGAGTTTTCTTCATCTTCTCACCTTGCATCTAATAGGAGGGGAATTGATGGTCATATACAAGCTTTAAAGAGAAATCAAGCGAGCCTAAGCCACAACCTGAACCCACTGCCTGAGCCTATAGCCATAGTTAGCCATACCCAGATTCAGATTGTAGCTAGAGACAAAGAAGCCCTTGAGCACGCCTTTGGTTGGTGGTCTTCCTCAAACCACCGTAGGTTGAGACCTCCCTTTTCAGGTTGAGGTTCTCCCTTTTTTACATAGGTTGAAGACCTCCCTTTTCCATATTGATGGTCTCCCTCTTCAAAGCATTAAGGAGCAATTCCTCTAGCAGAAGACTTCAGCTTCTTGCCAGATTTGTAAGAGTTTCGGGAATCGCACTAAGTGTTGTAGGTTGAGACCCAAAGGTCTCTCTTTTCACAAAAAAAATTGGGAGCACTTCCTCTAGCAAAAGACTTCAACTTCTAGCCGAATTTGGAAGAGTTCCAGGAAGTGCCCTAAGCGTTCCGGTGTCGATGGTCATCCTTAAACCATCGCTGGTTGAGACCTCAAGTTCTCCCACCTTATGCCATCATCTTAGAGAGCACATTCAACTTTTCTTGTATTTTTCGTATTATAGCTCTCTTCTTGGACTCGTATATACCCCTTCGGATAAAGGGGGGAGTGTTGGACACCTAATCCACTAAGGGTTATGGTGTGGAAGTTGAACAATCAAAGGGAGTCCAAGAGACCTTGGAATATGAATCCAACAGTCATAACAATGTATTATAAATGTATATCTTGTGAATAGTAAATGCAACTCATGATTATCCTTCATATCCTGTCTATTCCATGTTTGTGTGTTTAACACTCCTCAACGATGGCATCCTGCCACACCTGCTACTGTGTGATCTCCTGATAGCTGGAAGGCTTGCTATCCTTAAACTGACTCATCGATGCCATGTAGCGAGTGTACCTGTCTGGTTGTCTCCACTCTCTTCTGCCCATCCTAGGAGTCCCCACAAACTCCTAAGCATCTCCTAGTGTCTGTTGAACCGCTTGTTTCCTCCTGCCAACTATAGAAGGTGAATTTGGAATTCCATATCCTCTTGATGCATCTCCTGTATCTGCTGCATTTGTTGCTTCGTGTTCTGTGAACTCTCTAGAACACTTATAACTGAGCCCGTGCTCGTACTAGTAACAATATCGTACTATCCTATCCCTGATTCTACTGTTCTACCCTTGTAGCTTCTGTTGGTTGCTCATTATGATCAACTGCTACTAGCAAATCTCTGGACCTCCAATATGTATTGTCCTCCATGAATCAAACATCTCTCTTGACAATTATCCTTCCGGTCCCTAGAATAAATATCTGATATGCCTTTGAAGTCTTGTTTTACCGGACAAAGTGTTGATTCTTCAAGTGCAATAGATACAAGCACAATATTTATGAAATTCTGGTAATTACTTCTAATGATATATATCTTCTGTTAATAATTCCAATTTATCATTAAGCAATTACACTTTAGAAATTCAACCTTAAACCATAAAGACAATAGAGATCACAATGCATAAAGAGAACACAAGGTTTACCCTGGGAAATCCCACTTGGGGGAAAATCCCAACAACCTTTTCCTTAGAGAAATTCTTCAGTTCAACAAGAGATACATCTAATGTGGCTAGTCAACTATGACATCAAACTGATTAACAAGCTATGGTCAAACCCGGTCCATAACCCTCAAGTCAAGTCAAGTCAAACTTCTTCCCTTCAAAACTTCAACTTTCTCATATCTGCCTAGAATTTTAGCTTGCCCAAAATATGCTGCCCAAAAGCTGCCCAAAATTTCGGCCTTGCACCTCGGCCTTGCAACTTTGACCCTGCAACTTCGACCTGCCCAGAAACTATTGCCCAAAATTCACACGTGCGAGGACTAGAGAGAGAAATGTGAGCTAGAGAGAGAGAGAGATCTTCTCTTCTTTTTCATCCTTATTGTCCTTTGCTTGGATGCCCCAAAACTTTTTTCCTGTGTGAGGTCTAATGGTGCCTTTATGGAGGAGGTCGAATGCCTTTATATAGTGTTCTGCCTTTGTGAATGAGTGTGTCTCTTCATTGGGGCCGACTTGACTATTTTGGAGCCAAAAATTCAATTTTCAAATTTCGAAATTTTCTCTTTTAAGTCCGACATGAAGAACACGTCATATATGAATTCTTTCAAGGGCTAAATAATCAAAATGACATGAAGAACATGTCTTACAAATTATTTATATGTTACAAGGGCTAAAATATAAATTATGAAGACTGACCATAGCTACAAAATTCAACACTCCCTCTTAGCTAGGGAGGTATTTATAATGTCTAGACATATGCTCTTCTTGTGAACAAATTTCTCTAAGAAAAGGTTATAACAAATCATCACCATAATCGGGTCATAATTATGACACATGGTAAACCATGTTGAAATATGTAACTAGGTTCGGTCGTCATATTGACATATGTGATCATGATTTTATGTATTTGATGTAAAGAGAAAAATAAAATTATTATTGTTATTCTTGAGGCATGGGTTTCATGCTCAAGGTTATTTGATTTATAGGTGAAGCACCCATTGAGTGCCTCTAGGGCTTGTATTTGAGTCAATAAGTCATAAGAGTCATTGTCATGTATGGAAGACCCTTTTGGGCATGTTACATATTGTAAAGAAAATTTATTTGAGCAAAAATTAGAGTCAAAGACCATCCAGGATCTTGTCAACGGGCAAGCAACAAGTTGGCTTACATGGAAGATTAGGTCGGCCTCATGGAGGCAATTCATACTTCTAGAAATCCTATATATAAGAAGGAACTCAACCTCATTTCAACACACATTCAAGCAAGTTCGATCTCCTCAGGGAAGAAGCTAAAAAAGGAGGAAAAAGAAGAAGAAGAGCTAGATCGAAGTTTTGGACCTCTCTCTCTTGTGTTAGGGTTTCTACAAGCACTGGGAAAGACGAAATTTTGAAGCTGCATCGAAGTTGTGAAGCTGAATCTAGGTCGAAGCTATGAAGCTACATCAAAGCTGTGAAGTTGCGTCGAAGTTGTGAAGTTGCATCGAAGCTGCAACTAGGTCAAAGTTGTGAAAGGTTGAAGTTGTGAATCCGCTAGGTCGAAGTTGCTAAAGCTACTAGGTCGAAGTTGCTAAAGCTACTAGGTCAAAGTTGCAAAAATTGTTGTTGGGGGTCGAAGTTGCTGGAAGGTCGAAGTTTGTTGCTAGAAGCTATGTAAGGAAATCTCATCAAGAAGGAAGGTTGACTTGGTCTTGGAGGGGTCTTGGTCAAGGGTCATAGGTCTTAGAATTCGTCAATTGGAGTTCTATTAGAAGAGAAGAGTTCTTGTAGGTTTTCCTCTCAAGAAGAGAGGTTTTTGGCGCTAGCTGACAACCTATATTTTGTGTCCTCTTGTCTCATTCTTCTTTATGTTAGAGCATCTAGGGCAAAGTAGTGTTGTGATGATTCTCCAGCTCTTGATAACAATTTGTGAAGTCTTTTTACTTTTTCTAGTTAGCTTATACTTATTCTTCTTATTAGTGCATATGTGTGTGCTTCATCAAACTGCTACAAAAACAAAATAACAAGAACACAAAATTTGGCTCTCTGCCAGGGACAAACCCTCTCCACTCTTGAGAGGAAAACCCTTTGTAATATTTCTCATATTGAAGCTTCTTATTTGAACAACTGCCAAACCCTAGACCCTTGACTAGGATATCCTCCAAGCATCAGTGAAATGCTTCCTCTTTCTGCACTGTCACTTCCGGCACATCTTCCGGCACTTCTTCTGTGACTTTGTCTTCCATCACTTTGTCTTCTAGGTTAGGAAACCCTAGAATATTATGGCTTCTTTACTTTGTTATAGATAGAGGCTTCTTCACTTTTCTTTGGATACCTTGTAGGCCCAGGTATACATCTGAATGAGGATAGTCATGCTGCTGCCTTAAACTATTGTCAAACCCTTCCTGCACCTTGCATGTGTGACTGTTTCTAGCCCTAGAAACAATCCTACCTTCTTCGATCTTGGTCCTTTTTCCTTCGTACATGAGGGCTTCTCCTTCGCTTGTAGAGAGAGGCCTAGTAGACCTTGTTTTCCACCTAAAACAATAAGATATGTTGACTTATTCTTTTATGCTGTTGTGTCTGCAATCAACACTACCTTGACCTCGCACGTGTGGCTGTAACTGCTTCAGAAATGACCTGCATACCTTCGCTATCTTGTCTTCTTAACTCGCTGTCCTTGTAGCCCTCTTCCTTGCCTTCTATTCGTCCTTTAAGCCTTCTTCTTGCTTGCGGATTTCAAAGAGAAGTTTCTTGTCCTTTTGAGGAGTGGACAACCTCTAAATAGAGGTCTGTCCCTCCTCTTCAAGCCAACATGACAGTCCTTAAGGCCGACTTACAATTTTGCTCTATAATTCAATTTTACCCATCGTTTTGTTGCTTGTAGACTTCGTTGCTGCTAGGAGAGGATTTGACCATGCTTGGAGGTGTTCCCATGACTTTGTATGATGACTTTTTATGATGTAACATGCCCTCAAAGGGTCTTATCATAATTACATTTTGACTTTGACTTTCTAGAAGCACTTCAAAATGTGCTTGACCTATTTTCAATGAGCACGTAACTCATTGACAAATAATACAAAAATAATTTCTCTTTTCTTGAATAAGTACAAATATCAAAATTACGTTTATGAAAACCGAACCTAGTTACATTTTCTCCAACACTCCCTCTTAACTAGGGAGGTATTCATACAACATTACAAGGCGTTTGGCAATTTCAATCTTGAAAAATTCACATAAGAGAAACCGGATTAGCAATCCATCTGTTATAACATCATATTCATCAGTGTTGTCATAGTGCAAGGTCTTGACTTACAACTCCATCTCTTTACGAGACCATTAGCTACAACGCTGGTGAGACCAATGCTTTATAGACACCTTCATCATTGTCTCTCAAGGTACATACCCACCTGGGTGTTCTCGAGTATGACTTTCTAGGACTATTCTTGTCTCGGGTTCTGCCCTCAAAGAATATCGGTCCTCTTGCCTACTCTTGTCTTGGATGCCCTACACATCCTCAAAGAGTGTCGGATGCTAGATGATTACATAATCCTCTCATTCTTTCTTCCCAAGTGAAGACAAGAATGTTGTGTCTATCTTGTGTCTACATTCCATTCATGGCTTTCATCTAGACTTATGGCTGTTAGTCTTGGTCTAGTGCATGACCGATGAAATGGAAAACACAATTGTCACTCCTATGTAATCAGGGGTGATCCAAAACTCCCTCTTGATGAGGGACTTGTCAGAGCTGCCTCTTAACTGGGGACTCTTTCCTTCATCAACGACTTCTTCTTCGTGGGTCCTTCAGCTGCTTGATCTCCTTCCTTTCTTGATGTCATGAAGTCTTTGATCGAACTTCTTCTTGGTAGGGTACCATCCATCGATCACTTTTCTTCTTGGTTTGTTATGTCATTGCTTCGTGGAAAGTGACTATCAGGTTCTTCTTGTCATCTTGGCTACCCCTTTGTCATTTTGTCCATGCCTTAGAATGCTCTCCTCATGGATGCTCCATCGTACTTGCTAGGTTATATGCTTTGACTTAGAAGTTAGTAGTCCATCATGACTTCATCCTGATATTGCTTCAACATTGCTTTTCCTTTTATTGGATGGCTTCTTTATCACGACATCTTCATAGAGTAGAATCAATTATCTGCACCTTTTATATTTCCAAGGCCTTCATAAGTGTCAAGGGTCCTTTCTTCCTTTATGAGAGTTGTCCTACCTTCTTTTGGGGGATATCTTTCAAGGCATTTAGTCAGATAGTGATTCTTGGTGATCATGGTGTTCTTCACATGTTTGATCTCTTTCTTCATTTGCTTCTTCTCAAATAGACAGGTCAACCATCTAATGCTTCTTGTGGAAGCATTCCTTCTTTTCTTGCTTTCTGGACTTGTCAGCATTTCTTCTTGCTTCTTAGTCTGCAATCTTATGCTCCTTATGTGAGCATGTTCTTTTGTTGGCCTTCATTGCATTGTGGTACATGCCTTTGAGCATGTTCTTGGTGGAAAAGAGATTTTTTTCATGCTTGATCATGTTATAGAACTATATCCATGACTTAATAATATACAACTGAAAACATGACTTAAAATTTGATGCCTACATACCTCATCTTGATCCTCCTTGATCATCCTTTTCTTCTTGCTTCATCTTAGCCTGCCTGTATATCATCCTTTTCTTGAACCCCATGAATGGGATTCCCAATGAGACATCTGCTTTGGTCCATGAACTTTCTTTTGAAGATTCTATCGCAGGATCTTGAAGATCCTTGCCTTGCAAATGTTTGCTTTTTGATGATGTAGGTCTTCTAAGAATCTTATCATGATCAATTTTCCTTTCATCATGTATGAGGTCCTATACTAGGTATGCTTCTTCTACATGAATATCTTGAGCTATATCTGCCATGCTCCTATATTCTAGAAGATATTTCTACTTATGCATTTTTATTCTTATCATAAATGCTACATCTACATGAGTGTCTAGAACTCTATGTACATTATGTTGCTAGCTTCTAGCCATGCAATTTAGTTGATTCCTACATGCTCCTATTCTACTCAAAATTTTGAAAGAAGTCTAAAAGAAAAGATTTTGACTTAGTCATAGTAGAGATTTGAAGAATCTTCCTTCTTTTGCTTCTTTCTTTCTTCTTTCATCTCTTGAGTTATGTGAGCTTCTTCCCTCTTCCTTTTGTTATTGTTGTCCTTCTTAACCTTAGGACAATTCCTTTTGTAGTGTCCATATTCTTGGCATCCAAAACATTGGATCTTGGACATGTCTTTGTTGTTTGTTCTTCATGGACCAAACTTGCCAAATTTACCCTTTCTTTTGGCCGTGGTAGCAAATGCTTGCTCCTTTGATTCCACATCTTCTTTTTCCTTAAGTCTGGTTTCCTCTGTTCTGCATAGAGACCACATTTCACTAAGAGTGGTTGCTTCCTTCTTGGCATAAATGCTAGATGTGAAGTTTCCCCACTCCTCAGGTAGAGCATTGAGTACAACAATTGTCATCTCTCTGTCAGGCATGACTTCCCCAAGCTCTTGAAGTTGATCTCTCATTTCAGAGATTTTCATGAATTAGGGAGCTATTCCTTTCTCTATTATCTTCATCTTGTATAATTCATTCCTCAAGGATATTACTTCTCCGGTTGTGGATACCGAGAATAGCTCTACTAGGTTATCATAAATTTCTTTCGATGTCTCAAACTTGGAGACACAGGGAATGAGAGAGTCTTGGATTGATTCTATCAGAATCCTTTGAGCTCTTGTCTCATCCTTATTGTGTACTTGGCTAAGGCTTGAGTCTGCACCTTAGCAGGGATAGTGATATTCCGTTTGACAAGTTCTAGGAGTTCATTCTCCTTGAGAAGTAGATCAATCTTCTTCTTCCATGCAATAAAGTTATTGGTCCCTACCAGTTTATTGCTTTCCTTGCAAAAAGACGTTGATGTATCTTCATAAGGGGACATGTACTTACTTGATAGATTTTGAGATTTGATGTATTTGCTTCCTCCTTGAAAGTTTGATGGCTTGTCTTCCCTAGATCTTGATGTCCTTCAAGTTGCCTTCTTCAAGTGGACTTGTTTGGTGTTGAGGTTTGCTTGAAGACTTGTAGCTTGGTGTAGATCTGCTCTTCTTTGTAGGTGCCTTTATATAAGGCTCTTCTTCTAACTTTGTAGCCTTCCTTGATGAATGATGGATTGTAGACCCTTTTTGTCCTTGAAGTAGTTGAGACTTCTAAGCTTGATGCTTCAACTTTGTAAATGTTTCTCCTTGATGAGTGTTATCGAGTTGCCCTTTCCTTGATGTGTCACCTTACCTCTGATACCATGTTAGAGAATCTAGGGCAAAGTAGTGTTGTGATGATTCTTCGGTTCTTGATAACAATTTGTGAAGTCCTTTTACTTTTTCTAGTTAGCTTATACTTCTTCTTCTTCTTATTAGTGCATATGTGTGTGCTTCATCAAACTGCTACCAAAACAAAATTACAAGAACACAAAATTTGGCTCTCTGCTAGGGACAAACCCTCTCCACTCTCGAGAGGAAAATCCTTTGTAAGATTTCTCTTATTGAAGCTTCTTATTTGAGCAACTTTCAAACCCTAGACCCTTGACTAGGATATCCTCCAAGCATCAGTGAAATGCTTCCTCTTTCTGCACTGTCACTTCCGACACTTCTTCTTGTTGAAGTTTCTAAGTCTAATAGTTAGAAACCCTCCATGTACTTTTTGATTTATTCCTTCCTACTTGTTCTGATTAATTAACAAGTTATTTACCATGTAAATACTGAAAATAAACACAAGTACATGCTCAACACATTACAGATCATCAACTGAAGGAAACAAAAACAAGCACACAAATGACACCATTATTTTTGGACTAATGTCCCCGGAAAAACCCAATGCAGGAAACCGGTTTAGCTACCTGAGGGTTTGATTTATTAAGCAGTTTCAAAATACAATTTGGGTGCCAAATCCTGCTCACCCAACAGAGAAAAATCTCGGCAGTAGTACCTCTCCTTCGGAGACAGATGCTCTGGCTGAAACCTCGGATAAACACTCCGGCAACTCCTCAGCTCCAATCTGCCCCACGAAAAACCCTAGCGTCAGCCTCTTCTGCCCTTTGCGCCAGCTTTCCCGGCAGTTCCGGCTTCTGTCCTCTGCGTCAGCTTTCCCGGCAGTTCCCGCTGTTCCTGGCAGTTTCGGCTTCTGCCCTCTGCGTAAGCTTTCCCGACAGTTTTGACAGTTCCCGACAATTCTGGCTTCTGCCCTCTGCGTAAGCTTTCCTAACTGTTCCGACAATCCCTAGTAGTTCTGGCTGTTCCTGACAATTCCGACTTATGCCCTCTGCGTCAGCTTTCCCAGTAGTTCTGGCAGTTCCCGACAGTTCCAGCTTCTGCTCTCTGCGTCAGCTTTCCCGACACTATCTCTGCCTCTCTGCTTCTGTATTCACTGCCCCTCAGCTGCAACTCCAGATCACTCTCTCAACTCTCTTAGCAAATCCAGCCCTAGAAAGTCGAAATCTTGATCTCTTGATGTTCTCTAAGTGACCCTCAATCCTCCTCTTATACTTTTCTCATTGACAAATCAACGACCAAGATTAAGTCCCTAATCAACGCCTAAGATTAGATCCGACTTGATCCATGAATTTAAGACCATTCTAACACAGTTTTATATTAATTCACATTAATATTTTAATTTCCCTAAGTTTAGACTTAGGGACTCCATTAAAAATATTAATTATTTTAATATCTCCCAAACTGTTTAGAATCTGCACAAACCCTTTATGGGTATTGGAGATCTCATGTGCCTTAGCCTCTCCACCAAATTTCGTGGCTAGATCACATCCGTTGCTACCCCAAATCAACACTTATGTCACTTTGTCTACCAACACTTTGTCTTCTAGGTTAGGAAACCCTAGAATATTAGGGCTTCTTTACTTTGTTATAGATAGAGGCTTCTTCACTTTTCTTTGGATACCTTGTAGGCCTAGGTATACATCTGAATGAGGATAGTCATGCTGCTACCTTAAACTGCTATCAAACCCTTCCTGCATCTCGCACGTGTGATTGTTTCTAGCCTTAGAAACAGTCCTATCTTCTTCGATCTTGGTCCTTCTTCCTTCGTATATGAGGGCTTCTCCTTAGCTTGTAGAGAGAGGCCTAGTAGACCTTGTTTTCCACCCTGAACAGTAAGATATTTTGACTTATTCTTTTATGTTGTTGTGTCTGTAGTCAACACTACCTTGACCTCGCACGTATGGCTGTAACTGCTTGAGAAATGACCTGCATACCTTTGCTGTCTTGTCTTCTTAACTCACTGTCCTTGTAGCCCTCTTCCTTGCCTTCTATTCGTCCTTTAAGCCTTCTTCTTGCTTGTGGATTTCAGGGAGTAGTTTCTTGTCCTTTTGAGGAGTGGACAACCTCTATAAATAGAGGTCTGTCCCTCCTCTTCAAGCCGACATGATAGTCCTTAAGGCCGACTTACAATTTTGCTCTATAATTCAATTTCACCCATTGTTTCGTTGTTGCTAGGAGAGGATTTGACCATGATTGGAGGCGTTCCCATGACTTTGTATGATGACTTACATGATGTAACATGCCCTCAAAGGGTCTTATCATAATTACATTTTGACTTTGACTCTCTAGAAGCACTTCAAAATGTGCTTGACCCATTTTCAATGAGCAAGAAACTCATTGACAAATAATACAAAAATAATTTCTCTTTTCTTGAATAAGTACAAATAACAAAATTACATTTATGAAGACCTAACCTAGTTACATTTTCTCCAACACTTTATTGTTTGGTAACTATTTGATGATAATAACACAATAATAATTAAATTGAAGAAGCTAATTAAGATAAGTAACAAGATATCAGAAGAAATTATCAATTAAGAGAAATCACCTAATCTAGTTGCCCCTAGATTTTTTCAACATGGTATGAGAGCTAAGGTGACATGACAAGGAAAGGCAACTTGTAGAAGGACCATCAAAAGGAATATCAAGAAAGGTCAAGGCATCAAAGAGGACATCGATCCATCAAGAAGGGATACATAAGGGCCGAGCAATCTAAGGAGCATCAAGGAAGGCTACCCATTTCATCTCAAGGATCACACCATCTAGAAGCAACAACACGAAGAAGACCTCAAGACTTTACTTTCAAGAAGAACTCTACCTCCACTAAAAGAAAAAGGGACTACACATTAGAAGCATCTTGAAGTCTCCACATTCTAAGGAAGCAAGAAGAAGCGTTGCCATCATCATCAAGGTGATCTCCCTCTCATTGAAGCAAGGATCACATCTCAAGCATATTTGGAGAAAAACATCCCTAAGAAGAAGTATTGTCATCTTCAAGGAAGCTATCATCATCAACTATCATCAAAATCAAAGAAGGCATTAGGTTGAAGATATCATCCTCAAAGAAGCATCTTCACTTGACAAGTAAGTACCTTTATATCTATGTCTGAATCTACTATCAAAATGACTTCATTCTGCAAGGAGAGCAATAAATTGGTTGGGTCATCAAATTTCCTTGCATGGAAGAAGAGGACATATTTGGTCCTCATAGAGAATGAAGTTATTGGACATGTTAAGGGTTCAATCGTCAAACCACCAAAAGAAGAAGCTCAAGCTCTAGCGAAATATATGAAAGGGGAAATAAGGGCTCAAAGAATCCTTATAGAATCAATCAAGTATTCCCTCATCCGTTATGTAGCAAAATTGGAAAATTCAAAAGAAATCTATGATAAATTGGTAGAATTGTTCTCCGTAAGCACTGCAGGAGAAGTTATATATTTGAGAACCGAGCTATACATGATGAAGGTATCGAAGGAAAAAGGGATAGCCTCATATCTTATGAGAGTATCACAAATACGAGACCAACTGCAAGAGTTGGGGGAAATAATGTCCGACAAAGAGATGACCACTGTGGTGCTCAATGCACTACCTGATGAATTGGGCAACTTTGTATCAAGCATCTATGGAAAGAAGGAAGCCACCCCATTCAGTGAACTCTGGTCATTATGTAAGATTGAAGAAACCAGGTTGAAGGCAAAAAGCGATGTAGGATCAGATCAAAAAGTTCAAGCATTTGTTGTCGTGGCTAGGAGAAAAGGGAAGTTTGGTCCTCAGAAAAAGAAGAAGATCGATATATCAAAGATTCAATGCTATCGCTGTCAAGAATATGGGCATTTCAAGAGAGATTGTTCGAAACTCAAGAAGGACAACAAGAAGAGAAAAGAAAGGAATGAAGCCCATATCACCGAAGAAGTGGAAGAACATGAAAAGAAGAAATTAAAGAAGGAGGAAGTGAATGATCTCTACTATGACTGAGATAATCTTCTTCACTTAGTTCTTTTCAGTTTTGTAAAAGATAACTATCATGGTACAAAGCATTGTAAGAATGATAGGATGCCTTAGAGCTGAAATAGAGATGACATCATAAGATTATAGAAGCTTGAAAGGATAGCTGAAGTAGAAGTCTGCATGGTTGTAGCAGTCATTATGATGGAAAGGAAGTAGCTCATGATATCCTTATTGAAAGCATCTATGGTTGGAAGAAGGTCATCTAGCACGATAGAAGATAGAAAGAAATCATCATACCTCATCATCATTAGGAAGGAGCATTTGCAGGATGAGGATAATCAAGATCCTCTGTTGGAATCTTCATTAGAAGGTTCACCTCTACTTGGAAGAAGCAAGTGTCTCGCTGATAATTCCACCTTGTGTGGGATCCATTGTTTGGAAGGATGATGGTATGATGATAAAGGAGTGTAGCGTGTCAAAATGGTTCAAGAACTTTCAAGCAAGGAAAGGAAGCTGGCGAAGGAAGTCTAGATAACCAAAAGAAGAAAAGAGGTATGTGTATATTTGATAGATTAAGTCATGTCATCATATAGTTGCAGATATCATGGGTGAATGCTCAATCTCATGAGCATGATCGAAGAAGAAGGATCTCTTCCTTTGGAAAGATGCATGAAGGCATGTCTTGAACTAGTTCACATTATTAACAAGATGAAATCAACATAATATGACCTCATATGAAATATGAGGTAGTTGACAAGATGAAGGAACTATGTATAGAAGTTCATGGGGAGCAATATGTGAAGAAAGGAAGAAGAGTTTGTGAAAGATGCAACTATTGATAAGATAAATGATCAACATCCGATGACTAGAAGAATTGGCTAGGACATCTCCATAAAGAAGATATGAAGACCTTGATAAAGTTTGTAAAGGAAGGAGACCCTTGACATTTAGAGTCTTGGGGATTTGTTTATGAATGTGCAGGATGTTGATGTTGTAAGCAAGCAAATGTCATAATGAAAGGCCATCATAAAAGGTAACTTTGATTTGATGTTCATTTTTTATTTTTGAACAACATCTGGTTAGGTTGAAACGAGGCTACCGAAAGGGAGTTGTAGATGTCATCTACAACTCGTACTCATGGGAATGGATGGAAGATCCTGAAAGAAACATGACTTGGAAGAGGTAGCTATATGAAGAAAAGCCAGATGTGGACTAAAAGATCACTTTCCGATGAAGAAAAGGATGACATGACTAGTGATTCAACCCTTATGGTTCATTGAAGGAAAGTGATGGATGGCCGATGCCCTACGAAGAAAACCTAGAAGATGAAGGCTCCATTATGATGAAGATGAAATTCATGACATCGAAAGGAGGATCCCTACAAGTCGCTGATAGTACCATGATCTTCACCAAAGAGCACAGAGTTGTTGTTGGAAACAAGTCCCTAGTTAAGAGGGAGCTTGGAATCAAGTCCCTAGTTGAGAGGGAGCTTGGGCAAGTCCCTGGTTAAGAGGGAGCTTGAGTATATTCCTTTATAGGAATGAGTATATCTTCCCTAGTTGAGAGGGAGAAATATACATGTCATTCTTGTCTTCATGTTATGAAGAAAGAATGGAGGATTGGGTAAGCATTTGAGATTGATTCCGATACTTTTTGAGGATGTGGTAGGGCATCCAATAGGCAAGAGTAGTCGAAGATGAAATTCCTTGAGGATGTGTTTTTCCAAGATAGGAATTGTCCTAAAAGGACATACCTTGTGAACACTTGGGTGGGGTATGTGCCTTGAGAGACAATGATGATGGTGTCTATTAGTCATTGGTCTCACCAACATTGTGCTTTGATCTTGTGGAGAGATAGAGTTGTTAGTCAAGGCCTTGCTGTGTGACAATGCTGGTTGGTATGATGAGATGCTCTGGCATAAGCTAAGTAGCTTATGAGATAGCTTACCAATCAGACTCTTCTTATGAGAATTCTTCAATTTGAGAATGTCCAAGTACCTTGTATGGATTATGAATACCTCCCTAGTTAAGAGGGAGTGTTGAAATATGTAATTAGGTTCAATCTTCATAATGACATATATACTCATGATTTTATATATTTGATGTAAAGAGAAAAATGAGAACATTATTGTTATTCTTGACGCATGAGTTTCATGCTCAAGGTTATTTGATTTATAGATCAAAAACCCATTGAGTGCTTCTAGGGCTTGTATTTGAGTCAATAAGTCATAAGAGTCATTGTCATGTATGGGAGACCCTTTTGGGCATGTTAGATATTGTAAAGAAAATTAATTTGAGTCAAAATTATAGTCAAAGACCCTCCAAGACCTTGTCAATAGGTAAGCAACAAGTCGACCTATATGGAAGATCAAGTCGACCTCATGGAGGCAATTCGTACCCTTAGAATACCTGTATATAAGAAGGAACTCGACCTCATTTCAACACACAACAAGCAAGTTCGATCTCCTCAAGAAAGAAGCTAGAAAAGGATGAAAGAAGAAGAAGAAGAGCTAGATCGAAGTTTTGGACCTCTCTTTATCTCTCTCCTGTTAGGGTTTCTATAGTTACTGGGCAAGATGAAATTCTGAAGCTGCATCGAAGCTGTGACGTTGTATCGAAGTTGTGAAGCTGTATCGAAGTTGTGAAGTTGCATCGAAGCTGTGAAGCTTCTGCTAGGTCGATGCTGTGAATATGCTAGGTCGAAGTTGCTGAAGCTACTAGGTTGAAGTTGCATAAATTGTTATTGGAAGGTCAAATTTTATTGCTAGAAGTTGTGTAAGGAAATCTCATCAAGAAGGAAGGTTGACTTGGTCTTGGAGGGGTCTTGGTCAAGGGTCGTAGGTCTTGGAATTCGTCAATTGAAGTTCTATAAGAAGAGAAGTTCTTGCAGGTTTTCCTCTCAAGAGGAGACGTTTTTGGCCCTGGCTGATAGCCTATATCTTGTGACCTCTTGTCTCATTGTTTTTTATTGTTTGGTAGCTGTTTGATGATAAGAACACAATAATAATTAAATTAAAGAAGAAGCTAATCAAGATAAGTAACAAGATATCACAAGTAGTTATCAATTGAGAGAAATCACCTAATGTAGCTGCCCCTAGATTTCTCAACAAACCAATAGCATCAACCATTTACCATAATCGGGTCAAACATCTTTGACACATGGTAAATCAATAGCATCATGACAATACCATCATTTGGGTTAGTTCCTCAGACCTATTGTATATCCTTACCATAATACGGGTCGGTACTTCAAACACATGGTACATAATTTAGCATCAACCAATCACCATAATTCATGTCAATACTTGACATATGGCATCCAAACTAGTCTTGATTCACCATCATTTGGGTCAACTTCTTGATACATGGTGAATCGCCAAAGGCCACACTGTTATCAGAGTAATTCGAGGGCCGATGCTAAATGAACTTGATGCTCTAGGACCACTCTTCCTAATTTGGGTCATACATGACATATGAAGAATGTCAGTCCTTTATCGAACCATTCTCTCTAATTTGGGTCATACATGACACATGAAGAATGTCAGTCCTCTACCAAACCATTCTCCCTAATTTGGGTCAAAATACTTGACGTAGGGATAATCTCCCTAATGTGGGTCAAAGTACTTGACACAAGGAGAATGTTACTCTGCCATGCTATCATCACTCCCTCTCAATGAGAGAGACATTCTCAACAAGTCCAAGCTTGTCTTTGAAGTATACAAACTTCACTTGGGACAAAGGCTTTGTCGTAATATCTATAATTTTCTCATTAGTGGAGTGGAGATTTACTGCTCCCTTCTGCACCATGTCATGAATGAAGTGGTACTTGATCTTGATGTGCTTTGACCTGTCATGGAACACTGTATTCTCTGCGAGCTTCACATAGCTTTGATTATCACAATATATCACGGTCGGCTTGAGCAAATGATCAAACAATTTCGCGAGTAACTTCCGAAGCCACACTGCTTCACAACTTGCCAAGCTAGATGCAATATATTATGCCTCTACAGTATGAGTGCGATAGATTTCTGCTTCTTGCTCATCCACGAAATCATAGCGTAGCCCAAATTGAAGCAACCTTCGGATGTACTTTTTCTGCCTTCAACACTCCTTACTGTTAAAATTGGAAACTAGGGCCAAATTCCACTTTGAGTAGGTCTTTTGAAGAAGATAAGTATGGCATTGAATTCCTCTTTGCGAGAGGACCAAAATTGACTTAAAGATCACTAAATTTGGATAAGGAAAAATATTTATTTATTCAAAAGAAATTTTATAAGGCATGACCTTATCAAGGTGTGAAAATTGAAAATTTAAATTTACCTCCACAAGTGTCAAGGTCAGCTTCACCTCCATAAGGACAAATCGTCATGTCTATTTGTATATATATGTGTCCTCCAACCTCATTTGGAGACACATCCTATGAGCATCGAATATCTGAAATAGGGTAGCGAATATAAGGCTAGGTCAAGGAGGCAACTAGCACAAGTTTGTGGTAAAGGAGGTCTCCCTCTTAGGTGCAAATGTCTTGTAGAGAGAGGTCGCAAATGTCTGGGCTTGGAACAGTCAGCAAGGAGGTGTCTTAGGGCCGATTCAAGATGGTTTAAGGTAGCGGACTTCTGGCTAGATCAGAACGCAGGAGCAAAGGTGAGTTAAGTGTATTTGTGGGCTTGTTTCTCTGTTCAGTGGGCCGCAGGATAGTAGCATGTTTAAGGACTGTGGTGAGAGCCGAGAGACCTAGTCTAGGGGTGTTTTCCCTAGCCGTAGTCAACCTACAACAAGCCGCGGATATACAGAGGTAGCAGAGGCTTAACCAAGGTGTTTTTCATGTCCTAGGAAGGCCGCATATAGTGTTGTAGCTGATTTGTCTATTGTTGGGTGACCTGTGAAGGTTCCAAGTCCTACAATAGTGCAGCAAGGCAGTTTTGAAGGGCAGTAAGTATAACTGTGTCTTGAAGAAGGATTAGGGTCGTTGTTATACCCTAATTGAAGCTCAGTCCTTTGCTCAAAACCCTTGAGCAACAGTAGCATATGTCACCAACTTCAAAAGACATCATTTGACTACTTCAGAATTGCAAATTTGACCAAGCCATCTATTTATCTAAAGACAGAGATTGGCAAGTCAGTTTTGACTTTGAATTAATGTATTTTCTCTCTCTCTCCTTGCTGAACATTTGATTTGAATAATAAGAAGAATTTATCAAGGGTTTTCCCCATCTTGGGGTTTTTCCCTGGCTTGAATCATATTCTTGTGTCCTCTTGTCTTGGCTTGTCTTCTGCATTTATCGTTGATGTTTTTTCTTCAGTTACTGTCAATGATTTATGTGATTACTAATGGAAGTGAATTAGATTGATAAATGGGCTAATATGGACCATTGAAGTAACCATCCTAAGCAAAGAACATGTTTACTTAAAATTAACATTGCCCAATCTGCATCTGTATAGCCTTGCAACTGTATATCACCATTTGAGACATATCTCAAACCAAAGTCAACCAAACCATGCAAGTACCTCAATATGTGCTTTGTTGCAATCCAATAATCATGTCTTAGTTCCACCTGGCACTGGCTCAATGTGTTCACTACAAAGCAAATGTCCGACTTGGTATTAACGAAATACATCAGCCAGCCAATCAACTTTCGGTACATGGATGGATCTACCAGATCAGACTTAGAGTCTCTTAGCTTTCTCATATTTGTAACCATCGGAGTCGACATGGACTTGCAATCCATCATTCCAAATTTTTGCAGGATCTTGATTACAAACTTTCCTTGACCAAGGAAGATTTCACCAGGATTTTGCCATATTTCTAGCCCCAAATAGTAGTGCATCAAACCAAGATCCTTCATGTCGAATTTAGAAGCCATTCCCCTCTTACTTTGAATAATTAGATGCTCCAGACCTATCAGAAATAAGTCATCAACATACAATAATAGAATTACAGGTTTTTTTCTCTCAACCTTGAAGTATAGGTTTGGATCAATGTCGCTCTTGGAGAAACCAATTCTTGTCAGATAATTGTCAATTCATGTATACCGGGCTCTCCATGCTTGCTTAAGTCCACACAAGACTTTCTTCAATATGCAAACGTGGTACTCTCTACCATGGACCTCAAATCCTTGTGGTTGTTCTATGTACACTTCTTCTTCACACCATTAAGAAAAGAAGTCTTTACATCCATTTGATGCAAATACCCATAGAAGATGCAATAGAAATAATAGATCTAATGGTAGTGTACTTTGGTAAACGAAGCAAAAGTCTCATCATAGTCTTCTCCCTCCTAGGAGAATCCTCTAGCCACAAATCTTGCCTTGCATTTGTTAATACTACCATCCATTGCATACTTGATCTTGTATACCCATTTGGAGGACACCAGTAATTTTCCTTAAGGTCTTTGCACAATCTCCCATACATTATTTTTCATAATCAATTGTTATTCTTCCAACATCACATCCTTCGAAACTTGCTGGCTAGTTGCTTCTTCAAAAGTGGAAGGTTCAAAACCAATAAGATTAGTCATCAATGCTGCATAACTAGAATACCCTCTTTGGTCTCTTGCTTTCCTTGAAGGTGCCACGTGGTGCTGCATGTCCTTCGACTTCTTGCAAAGTGGATCTCAAGCAAGTTGATCTTTTCTTGATTTTAGGAACAACAACCGGGTCCACTAGTTCGCTCGACCCTTCTGCCTCTTCTTGATGGTCAACAAAATGCTCAGAAGGATTAGATGGGCCACATCCTTCTTCCTTGGGAGCTTCATGCTCTTCGTCCCCATCAAAGTCCACTTTTTAAGACTTCCAATAAGCCACATCCATGCTAACTTCAACTTGTTTTTGTCTCGAAACATATATTCTATAGGCCTTCAATGATTCACTATAACCAATGAATTTCTTTCTAGAAGGCTCTAACTTTCTTCTCTTATCTTTAGGTACATGAACATAGACATGACAACCAAATATTCTCAAATGAACAACCTCGATGAACGCTTCTTCAGAAGTCTTCTCCTCCAAAATCCAATGAGGACTTCTATTTTGAATGTAGATAGCTGTCATGGATGCTTCACTCCATAGAAACATAGGTAGGTCTTGATCGTGCATGATTGCCTTAACAGATTTGCTAATGGTTCTATTCTCTCTTTCAACAACTCCATTCTGTTGAGGATTGTAATGGACTATCAACTCCCTCTCCTTGGATGTATATTCTTCTCCGTTATTAGATCTCAACATCTTGATCATTCTTCCCTTCAAGTTTTCAACTTAAGCTCTGAATTCCTGGAACTTGTTAAAGACTTCATCTTTTGTTTTCATGAAGTAGATCCATGTCTTGCGAGAGAAATCATCAATGAATGTAACATAGTACAAAGAGCCTCCAAGAGACTATACCAGCATTGGACTGTTGAAGTTGTAATTAGTGTCAGTCTTCATAATATAAATTTTATCATTGATGTGTTTATATTTATATTTATATATTTTTGTCAAAGCATATTCTTCATGCTTGGAGAGTCAAAAGGAGTAAAAAAGAATTAATTATGAGTCAAAAGAAAATGTATTTGAGTCATGCCCCATTTGGACATTTAGAAGAAAAATAAATTTGAATTTTTCCCTAAGTCATAAGTTCACCAAATGAACAAGTCGGCCCTCCTTGGAACAAGTCGGTCTGGTCCTCCAAAGGCACCTATTCGACCTCCTGGACAACTATATATGAAGGATAGTTTGACCCACTTAAAGCAAAATCAATCATCATCACATAAAGTACTTTTTGCACCTAAGAACTATACTGAAATAAAGGAAAGAATAGAGGCAAGTCTACACAAGGAAAATCTCGCACATGTGGAGGATGAATTATGTAAATGAGGCTGAGATTTTTGAAGCAACTGCTGACCTATTTTGGCCCCCTTTTGTTGCAAGTGAGAATTTTAGAAGCTTGACCGGATCTAAAGCAGTTTGACCTGTGTTGACTTGACTTTGGAGGTGACTTGGAGGAGGGATGGACTTGGTGTTTTGGTGGCAATTTTGTTCTTGGTCTTGGTCTTGGATATCTCATTTTGATCTGATTCTATAAAAGAAACATTGTTGGGTTTTGCCCTGGCCTCTGCCTAATTTTGGTGTCTTGTCTCTTTATGATCTTTATATTTTTCTGGTTGATTGAACATTTGTATAATTTCTTGATGAAGAAGATAAGTAATAAGAAGATATGTAACATTCACAAGTTATTATCAAGAAGAGGAATCAAGCTTTAATTCACACTACACTTGGTTTCTCAACATGGTATCAAAGCTAAGGTTTAAGAGCAATCTTGGAGAAGTTTATGAGAGATCGAAGGTTAGAATTAGATCAAAGGTCCAAATTTTACCAAAGCTGTGGATGAATGCAACAATGGGCTAAATTATCCCTTGGGCAGAAATAAGAGAATTGACACACCATCACTGGGGTAGATTAACGAATATCTTTGAGGTAGTTCGTATGATATCAATCCTGAAGCATTTCATATGCTAAGACAATATTACAATGAAAGGAAAAGTTTTTGAGGCCGTATGAAATCCTCTCCATGATCCGAGATCATCTCATATGCTAAGACAATATTACAATGAAAGGAAAAGTTTTTGAGGCCGTATGAAATCCTCTCCATGATCCGAGATCATCTCTAAGGTAATCCGAGCCTCTATAAAACCATGACAAGATCATATTTTCATGGATCCGAGTTCCTTTGGACAGTAACATGACACTCCTACGAGCTACCTGTGGAATCTATCCTTTATGAAAAATTTGTGGACCTGTAATGAGGACATGAAACACTTTATCTATGAAACGAAAAAGTCTTGTGTGGAAGAAGAAGGATAAGATCAAGGAATACTCTTGAAAAGTATCAATATCCCTATGGAAGAATGAAAGACTAAGCCTCCTCATCTCTGAGGACAAAACTAATTCAAGCAACCCAAAGAAATTATAATTTGACATCAACCATCTCTACAAAATACAAAAAGAATGAAGGCCAAAGTGAAGAGAGATAAGAAGAGATTCGTGTACCCTCACTCAAGCAAGAAAAAAATACTAAAAGAATAGTTCGACCACTGTGGCAACATTTTTTTGTGGCAGTTGAACTTACTGTGGCAACATTTCTCTGAGGCATCTGAGCTTATTGTGGTAACATCTCCTATGACATTCAAACTTACTGTGGCAACACACTTCTGAGGTATCTGAGTTTACTATGGTATTATTGCTACTATGGATTGTGCGCTATATAAGGCATTTCAGTGGACGTGACATCTAAGTACAAAAACAAGGCATCCATATAATACAGAGTCCAAACTATACAAAGCATTCAAAATTTTCTGAGTAGACAAGTGTAGGAGTACAAATGATGATTTTGAGGTATACGAAGCTAGTCAAAGAACATATCAAGGCAAATAAAAGGATTCATCTGAGAAATATCTCTTGAAAAGACCAAAATCCTATATACCTCTATGCAAAAAGAACCAAATCTCTATGAAACGAGGAAGCGGAAAAATTTGTGATAAACAATTTGTGAAAAAGAACGAAACTTTGTAGTAAAATGGCCAAATTACTAAGGTCTATACTTCTCTATGAAAGGAGTTGAATTATCAATAATGCCAAGCTTGAAGATCTATACAAAACAATTTTATATCTCCTTATAAGGACTTTAATCCTAGTACCAAAGATATGTGAAGCCTGCGAAAATAC
The DNA here is from genome assembly GCA_000404065.3 of Pinus taeda. NCBI lineage: Eukaryota > Viridiplantae > Streptophyta > Pinopsida > Pinales > Pinaceae > Pinus > Pinus taeda. The sequence continues at coordinate 248,022 of APFE031254313.1, read as the reverse complement.
AAGATATACCTAGTTCATCTCTGTGCACAAGTCTGTGTAGTAGCCATGATATCGAGATATAAAAGAAGGACGAATTACATCAATAAAACCGACTTATCTGAAACATTAAACTCTGAAAAGTCTGAGGTACCTCTCTTGGAAGAAAATGACACAAGTCAACTAAAGAAAAGTCAAAGGACTGGATCTCTGCAAGGATGGATAAGGTAAGGTTAAAAGAGGTACGTATAATCTTTGTTCATTTGCAACCAATGACCTATGTCAACTATATTTCATATGATACTAAATCTTCTAGGTTGTGGTGAAGTCACATTTAGAAATTAACATGAAGAATAAGCTAACGATCTTATGCTCGCTTGAAAGATAGTGACATATTATAAAAGAGTCTGTATAGATATATTAGAGATTGTTGATATGTTAGCATTCAAAGTCTTTCTTTGCATGCGAAGACTAGGTTTTTGTGATCAAGGAATGAAATGAAATCCATCTCACATATAGATGACTTGTCAACAATGTTTCTAGGGTTTGTAGCTAACACATTTGTATATTTGTAGAATATGAAAATTTGAAGTATGGAAAGTCTTGAAAACCTTGAATATTGAAGCATTTAGGATTTGTAAACCCTAGCAGAAGGTCTGAACTAAAAAACCCCTAGGACTAATTGTTTCTGCTGTAAAAATAAGCCCTAGCTCTTGAGAATGACAAAAATATCGTGCTGATGTGAGGACAAGGTTGATGAAAAGGTCCAAGATTAAGAGGGAAAAGAATTTCATCAAACGATAAGTACTCTCCTTGATTACTACTATTGCTATTGTCTTTGTACTTTGCTTATTTATATTTGTTCTTTTATAGCCTCCTAATAAAGTTTGCAGGTTAATAATAAGAACTATTCAAGACTTGATAGCAGATGAAAGAATGGAAAGAACGTAGCAAAGCATGAAGATGGAAGAATGTGATTGCAAAGAGAGATAGTAGTTTGAAGGATCTCCCAGAGGGAGAGGATCAAGTTAAGACGTTTGCCTCAGTTAGAAGAGTTACTCCAGATTTTGAAGAACCTTCATAATTAAAGAAGACCTCGAAATTTGAAAAGAAAGGACTCTTGAAGAAATATTGACTTCAAAGGGAGCTAGAAGTAGAAGTTGACATGAAGGATCCTACACTACATCGTTTGGGTTGGCGGTGCTAATAATGAGTAGAGATACTACTGATAGTTGGGATTTGGTATGGTTTCCTGGAAGATTATGAAGCAAAATTTTGTTGCACAGCGGAGGCAGAAGATGTGGCAGTTGGTACAATTAGTTGTGAAGCAGTTTGGCTTCTTAAAATGTTTGATGGACTATTTGATGACGTGATAGATGTTGAAATGTAACTAGTGTTGGTCTTCATAATTATGATGTCATGACTTGATGTAATCATTGTACTTGTCAAAAGAAAGAAAATAAAATATTTATTTTTGTAAAAGAAAAATGATTTATACATGGGTTTCTTGCCCATGGTCTTGGTTCTAGCTTGTGCACCCATTGAGTGCTCTAGGGAGTCAAAGTCAAAGTCATAATGTAAAACGCCTATAAGGGCTCTTGTATCAATGTAAAGAAAAATATTTCATGTCATGTGTTGCACCCATTTTGTCACAGTTCCAAGGAAGTAGTTGTGCCAAAATTTCAAAGTTCAGAATCATCAGCCAACCAGTTATCATGTCTTTGTAAACCCAATTTCTGCAAATTGTAATGCAAATGTTGCTAGTACAATTGTTATTTATGTAACAACCTAGGTAAGCTTATGCTTTTGGTGACAATTTCATCTTAGGAGGTTTTTCGTCTCACCGAATTATGTGTGTTTCTAAACACAGATAATCGACAGAGTTTTTCCCTCCAGCTTAACCCCAAAGCTAGGGTGGAATTTTTGTTGAAGTCTTAGGTGAGTCCTAGTGTTCTTAGTCGAGTCTGTTTTAAAAGTGATTTGGGAATATGTTAAGCTAATTGGCTAAATCATTGTATTACAGTTCACTTGGTCTATAGATCATATTGTGTCGCAGAATTGGGTAAAAATTATGAGGGTCTATAACGAATAGGTATTGCCCCTTTGAAGGTTGAAAATGTAATTATCCGAGGTAAAAAATATTTTAGTGCATGGTCCCTCACAATCAGAAACCATGGCTAAAGTATTTGAGGGTGGAAAAATAATTAATCCCCTCGAGTGTCAATTAATTAATTTTTCCGGCAAAAATAAAATAAAATCCTCAGCCAAAAAATTAATTAATTTAGAGTCAAAATTTTATTTCTTGAGAAATTAATTTCTCTAAGTGGAAAATGACCAAAAAATTTGTGGGTGATTTAGAAGTCAATTTTTGGAGATCCCTCACCAAGGCAAAAATTGTTTTTTAAGAAAAATTAAGCCCTTGGACCTTAGTGGTTAAGTCAAAGTGAAAATTGAGGAAATTAATCCAAAATAATTATTTTTGGATTAATAAAAAATGGTTTTAATGAGAAATTCAAAAATTCCTCAAAATAAATATTTTGGACGCCAGAGATTAAAAGTTGATCAAATATTTATCAACGATCGAGATTATTTTGATGGGGATTAAGCCAACTAGCCGTTATCTTCCACTTGGAGGATTTATTTGTAAATTAGAAGCCATTTGCTTCTCAGGTCATGATGATAATCACTGTGGTCTAAATGTAATTTTGTAACGTTGGTGTGAAGCCATTGTTTTGCTGGGAATGTTTGAAATTCATAATAAAAGACTTTGGGGTTCAGTTCATGTTGTCTTTGTCTCATTGATCTGTGGTACATGTTGGGTATGTGCTTTCCTATATTGTGCTTCAATATTATATGAATTGTTATTTCATTTGTAGATGATAGGAACATTCTATTGGTAAGTTTTGGGCTTACCTTAGGTGATCCGATTCATTTTATGATTTAACAATTTTCTCTTAAAAAATATGTAGAGTTTGCAGGTTCCTCGACCCTTGGGCTTCAAGTTCATAGATTGTGGGCACATGCCGACCTTGTCTGGGCTTTAGGAAATTTATGTGGTTTTTTTACTTTGCTAACGTTGTGGTTAACATTTAAGCTATCGTCATTATCATAATTTATTTTTATTGTTCAAAAAATATTTCAAGCATTGTATATTTATATTTAAATTGTAAATTATTTTTTGTAAAATAATTTTCTAACCTTTGTTTTGCAATTGGGTTTGGGGTTTTGAATTTTTGTATATAGTGGGATTTTGTGTATTTTCATTCTTGTTTGTGTAGGTGAGATCCAAGCCATTTGAAGAAGATCTGCTGGGGTTTGAGCTAGATCTAGGCCCTTGAGGGTAAGATCTAGTCTCCAAGTTTTTTGCAGGGCCAACAACAAGAAATTTTGCAGTGATTTGGGCAAATATCAAAGCTCTGAAGCAAATATGAAATTTTCGTAAGGGTTTTGAAATTTCTTAAGAGTTTCTAGGCCCAACGTTTCCCTTTGCCCTTGGCATCTTCCCTCTTTAGCCTAGTCGCAAGCCAATTTAGGCCCTTTCGCCTTGGCTGTGGGCCTCAAGCCCTAGCTGTCAGCTTTCCAGGCCTAGTCGTAGGTCCGTAAGGGCCTCAACCTGCCTTCCTAGCCCCTGCTGTGGTTTCTTTGGCCTTTGTGGGCCTGACCGTAAGCCCTTAAGCCCTCGGTCTCCCTTGAAATCCCTACTACAGGCCTTAAAAGGCTTCCTCCTGCTTTCCGTTGTGCTCCTTCCCTCTCGGCCTGTTCCTTGTCATCTCCAATCAGCCTCCCTTTTGTTAGAAAATCATAAAGGTAAAAAGATTTTCTTATATAGATAATTACTTGTGATTCTTTTATCTTTATGTTCTTTTATCTTTTAGTTCATCAAACAATTACCAAACAATAGCACAAAGACACCAGATATAGGTGGACAGCCAGGGCAAAACCCCTATCTAGGGGAAAACCCAGTCAACAATTCTTCCTTTAATAGTTTCATGAGATAATCCAAGACTCTTGACCTAGACAAAGACTTACTCCACACCAATGCAAACCTCTCTTCCTTCTTGCATATGATAACCCTTCAACAACAACTTCGACCTAGAAGCAACAACCTGTAGGAACAACTTCGAACCAGCAACAACTTCGACTTGACAATAAAGACCTCAATCTTCTTAGATACTCCATTCGTGTGAGAGATAGATGGCCCAAAACTTCGATTTTGATGTCTTCTTCCTTCCTTTCAAATTTTGTACCCTTTTTCCAGCGCTTTTCCAACTTCGCACTTTTTAGTTGCCTTGGCTTGTAAATCAAACTTGCGTGTCTCAAATGAATTGCACTACACTGTATATATAGCCTTCTAGTGAGGCCGAATTACCCAAATTGAGGCCGACTTGATCTCCTTGAGGCTAACTTGGTGTGGAGGGGACAAATAGCCTATTTGACTCAATATTAATTCTTTTTACATGATTCAAAAGCCCAAGAAGGGTCTCTTTAAATGGACAATGACTCTATTGACTCAGACTAAATCTGAGAAGTCCTCAATGGGGATTTTGACCTAAAACATGATGACCCAAGCATGAAACCCATGCTTTAATAAGCCATAATAATAATAATAATAATATCTTCCTCATTATAGAGTTGAGACTTCTGTGATCCTTAACATGTTTGTGAGAATGATTTCGGCAAAATCACATAGAAAATCATTTGTCAACGCATTTTGAACCAACCAGTGTGGTTCATCGCCAGGACAAGTTGAAGAACAAGTATGAGCAACAAGTTAAATAGGGAATGCAGGTCCTTCCAACAGCTATATTTGACCAGACAACGGTTAAAAATGTCCTCTAACGGCTAGATTTGACCAGGGACCAGGTTGATAAGGATCAAGGGGAGGGGTCAAAGATGATAAAGTTGAAAAATCTCTTAAATAAATTATTAGGGCAAATTAAATTAAATTCATATTATTAATACTATTATTATTAATTTTAAAATAATAATATTATTATTCTTATTATTAGTATTAATATTAAGGTAAATAATTCTTTTAAGAGAATAAATAATATTATTATTACTAAATTATTGTTACTATGATACTATTATTAAAATTCTTAATATTAGTGTAAATTAAAATTAAAGTGACCAATGTTAAATTGATATTAACATTATCATTCTTAACTTCAAAATAATATTATTACTATTACTATTATTAATTTTAATAATAGTCTAGGGTAAATAATTCCATTATTACTAATTACCAAAATATTTTACTCGAGTAAATATATTAAAGTGACTCATGTTAAAATAATAGTAATATTATTATTATTAATTTCAAAATAATATTACTATTACTACTGTTAATACTAGCCTAGGGTAAATAATCCATTATTACTAATTATTAATATGTTTTACTAAAGAGTAAATATATTAAAATATTAAGGTGAATCTATTAAAAGAATAATATATTAATATTACTAAACTATTGTTACTATTTTCATTATTATTATAATTATTATAATTATTTAATGATAATAATGATATTGTTATAACTTTTAATATTAGGGTAAATCCATTACTAAAATTAAAGTGACTAAGGTTAAAAAATGTATTAATAAGATAATATTAATAATAGTCTAGGGTAAATAATTCCATTATTACTAATTATTAAGATATTTTATTAAAGAGTAAATAAATTAAAACTTGATCAAGGGATCATATTGTTACAACTAATCAAAGAAGACATAAGATATCAAAGGACTATAAACGAAGGTAAGCTAAAGAAACAAAAAAGGTCAAGGAAAGGAAAAAACGACGAACGGGACGAAGAGGGCTAGGAAGAAAGGGCTGGGATCCAACAACTACTAATCTTCCAGTCGTCATCCCTATTGAGATTATTAGGCCTTTTCTCGATTTCAAGGGCTTCCCTAAATAATGGATTATTTACCCTAGGCTGATATTAATAGTAGTAATGGTAATATTATTTTGAAATTAATAATAATAATATTACTATTATTTTAACATGAGTCACTTTAATATATTTATCTTGAGTAATATATCTTGGTATTTAGTAATAATGGACTATTTCCCCGATATTATATATATTAATATAGCGTAAGTAAATAATATTATTGAAATTAATAATAATAATATTAATTCAATATAATATTGTCTTTGATTTTAATTTACCCTAATATTAAGATTTTTTTTTTTTTTTTTCTACGTTAAGACTAACCTAGTACACGAGGGATTTGAACCAGTGACCTATCGCAAGGAGTGCTTAACGCACCCCATTCCGTCAATCCAAAGCCCGGTGGGCCTAATATAAGATTTTTAATAGTATTATCACATGTAACAATATTAGTAATTATAATATTATTTTTCTTTTAATAGAATTATTTACCTTAATATTAATAGTATCTAATATATTTTTTTAAAAATTAATAATAATAGTATTATAATATAAATTTAATTTAATTTGCCCTAATAATTTATTTAAGAGATTTTTCAACTTTATCATCTTTGACCCCTCCCCTTGATCCTTATCAACCTAGTACTTGGTCAAATCTAGCCGTTAGAGGTCATTTTTAACCGTTGCCCGATCAAATATAGCTGTTGGAAGGACCTGCATTCCCTATTTAACTTGTTGCTCAGACTTGTTCTTCAACTTGTCCTGACGATGAACCACATTAGTTGGTTCAAAACGCGTCGACAAATGATTTTCTATGTGATTTTGCCGAAATCTTCCTCATTCTTTCGATAAATACATTTCATTATGACTCAAATACATTTATGAAGACTGAACCTAGTTACATTTTTCAACGCTCCCTCTTAACTGGGGTGGTATTCATAATAACAAGTACAAGAAAGATCTCAAAACATATGAACTATGAAGAGTTTAGGCACCGCAATGCCATGGACTAGATTCTTGACCAAGGAACTCTATCCAAGGTCCTCCAACAATTTACGCACATACGATGCCACAGACTATATTCCTGACCAGGGCAATTTATCTGGGTGGGACTAAGATGGACTAAAGTTTTCAACCTCTCTAGGTACCATCCGGCTTACTTGCTAACCATCAACCTAGGGATCCAAGTCTGAGGTCAGAGCTCTATGACCAACACCACCCTTCCTACTTCAGGATCTAGACATGAACACAAAGTGTCGGCCAGATGTCCTCCCAGGCACATGACCTCAACACTCCCGGTTATTCCAATTGGTAACAAATCCTTCCCGGTCAAACATATCGGCAACAAATCTCTCTCGTGTAACCAACATGCTGTCAAACCTCTTGAGAGATTTACCTGTACAAACACAACCCTAATCAGTAACAAACTTTCAAATGTACATAAGTAAACACAAACCTCCGGGGTCTTTCAGACAACTTGATGTTGCTTCTCAATTTTAACACAGTAGGATTTTCAAACAAATCTTGACAAAAGATTCCTCAATTATACATCTTCCTTTCCTACTTCACATGTAGCAACATATTCTATAATTAGATGTTGCTTTCCTTATCTCAGCAGCTCCTCAAATGTATTCTCCAATTGCTTCTTTCAAGGTGTCCATCATGACTATGATATGCCCTCCCTCTTAACTAGGGAGATTTCTTTTATGCAGGCTCCCTCTTAACTTAGGGAGATCAACTTCTTCTTATGACATTGGAGATTCTTTCATTACATCCATCCTTCTCATCAGAGTTATCATGACCATTATCATTCATATAACTTTCTTCATCATGCTTACGAATATCTTCACCATCTTGAAGATTATGTACCTGCACAACTTAGATAGCAAGAACAACCAAATCTATAGAAGCTTGAAGTTAACCATATCAGAATCATATAATAATGGAAGCATTCGACATTAGACATCAAATACCTAAACTTAGTTAGGTTTACAAACAACAAGAAACACATACATTTATACTTCAACTATATGCCAGGGTTTTGTCATAAACCCTAGATTTCATCATCAAGACTTCGAGTCCCTTAATCAAGATAACAACTTTCATTATATCTAAGGCTTCAATATTTCTTCCAGCGGTATGACATACCCGACTACAAAATATTGCAAGCCCTAGAAGCAATTCAAACAAATATAGTTCTACAATGCATCTAACAACTTTAGAACTCATATGTTAGACTTCCACTAGGATTTAGTGCAAGATCGTAGATTTCATACATGAGCCATTAAACTCCAACGATCAAAACCAATCACAACTCAAATTCAGATTTCAACAATCTTTCATAAATCTCAGATTATTGTCATCACATATTAGAGAATTGAACTTCTACTAAGGTTTAGTTACAAAACCCTAGAGTTCACAAACACTATCATCCTAGAGAATATTTCGACTAAGGCTTAGTTCCAAACCCTAGGACTTATGACCATCAACAATTAGGTCAACACATACATCTAGGATTCCATCATCATGCACAAGCATATCATAACATGAGTTAGTCAAACACAAATATCAATATATTAAAGTTAGACATATAATGAACTTGATCAGACTAGGGTTTCGATCAGACAAACACACATATACCTAAGATTTCATTCCTAGGACATTATCTAAAATGAGGGTCTTGCTTATACACCCTACCAAATCCTAATGATCTAGGGATTCAATACATAACACAACAAACCCTAATTTATTAATACTTCAAAGGTTTGAGATTTCAGTCATTATCATTTAACCCTAATAAGTTAGGGTTTTCATAACGATACCAAAAACCCCCAAACATGACATCATCAAAGCATCAAACATTTTCTTTTAGACTTCATCAATAACCCTAAGTAGGCTAGGGTTTCACACATTATCATCAACATACCCTTAAGTTAGGGTTTTTACAAAGAAGCTTTTTAGGGTTCCACAAGAGTAATCAAGAATATGAGGGTAGATTTATCTAATGATGAATCACCCAATCAAGAATCTTTATGATTCAAGAGAGCTAGACACAATAATGTTAGTAATGTAAAATAGTTTATCAAGAATGAATATCATGAAGAGAGCAAAAAACTTATAGTCTAAGGCATACCTTTTGTTTCTTAACAAACCTTGTAACTCCGAAGCATTGGCTTTGTGAGGCATTCTTCCATAATCCTTGAGTATTCAACAAGCTTTTCCTAAACAAGAAAAATATGAATAGAAATGTGATTAGTATTTAATGCAAACAAACTTGGATAAGTAAGGAAAACTAAAAATGAAAAAGGTAATACAAGGAATGAGATACTTATCTTTGGAAGTTGGTGAGGGCTCCCTCCAAGCTGGAGGGATACCTATAACCTTATAAAAAAAATTCAAAAATGTTTTTCCAAAATATGTTAAACCAACAAATACTAGAAATAAAAACTGAAATAACTAAAGCTTAGAGCAAATGACTTAGTAGTGTAAGTCCCTTATATCAGTTCTTCAACTTTATTCTTCTTCTGAGATCCTTCTTCAACAACATTAGTTTGGTCCCTGTTCCTTTTCTTATTCTTCGGATTGTTAGGACATCACTTTTATAGTGACCCATTTTATGACATTGGTAGCATTCTACTTTGGACATGTTTACCTTCCTTCTTGGCCCTTTTGACTTCTTGAAGTTTCCTTTCTTGTGATAAGCGGGAGTATGCATCTAAAACTTTCTCTTCTTGGTTGCAGGCATTCCATAATTGTTCAAATGATGGAGTTTCTTTCCAATTGTTGAGTCCTGAGGCAAAAACACTCCATGTAGGTGGCAATCCCAATAATGCAGTAATCACTAGCTCTTTTTCCGGTACAATCTCATTTATGGCTAGAAGGTCATCTATAATTCTAGATATCCTTACAAAGAAGGAAGCCACAATGTCATCTTTTGTCATTTTTGTGGTCCTTAATTCATTCTTCAGACTTGCTACTTCACCGATGTTCTTGATAGTGAACAATTTTGATAAAGCTTCATACATTTCTTAAGCATGGTCTATGTTGGAAATGTATGGGACAAGATTGTCCTTTATACCTTCTACCATAAGTGTCATAGCCAATATTTCTGACTCTCTATACTTCACTTTATCTGTGTCACTAGATCCTTCGGTAGGTTTCTTCACTTTTCCTTTGACCAAATCCAAGACTTTGTTCTTTTCAAGAGTGAGGTCAATTCTCTTCTTCCATGACTTGTAATTTGATGCTCCTTCTAATTTCTTCTCTCCCTTTATTGTGTTAGACATTGTCCTTGAAGGTAGTAAGCTTCTTTACTTATAAGATCTCCTTATATGATTCCTAGCTCAACCTTTTGAGGTTTCTTAGACTCCTTTCAGTAGATCCTCAAAACTACCTTTTTCCTTCTTCACCTTAGCTCCGATACCATGTTAGAAAATCAGAAAGGCAGAAAGATTTTGTTATATAGATAATTATTTGTGATTCTTTTATCTTTATGTTCTTCTTTTATCTTTTAGTTCATCAAACAATTACCAAAACAATAGCGCAAAGACACCAGATATAGGCGGACAACCAGGGAAAAACCCCTATCTAGGGGAAAACCTAGTCAACAGTTCTTCCTTCAATAGATTCACGAGATAATCCAAGACTCTTGGCCTAGACAAAGACTTCCTCCACACCAAGTCAACCCTCTCTTCCTTCTTGCAGATGATAACCCTTCAACAACAACTTCGACCTAGTAGCAACAACTTGTAGCGGCAACTTCGACCCAACAACTGGCAGCAGCAACAACTTCGACTTGACAATAAAGATTTCGATCTTCCTGGATACTCCACTCATGTGATAGATAGATGGCCCAAAACTTTGATTTTGATGTCTTCTTCCTTCCTTTCAAATTTCGTACCCTTTTTCCAGCTCTTTTCCAACTTTGCACTTTTTATTTGCCTTGGCTTGTAAATCGAATTTGTGTGTCTCAAATGAATTGAACTGCATTGTATATATAGCCTTCTAGTGAGGTCGAATTACCCAGATTGAGGCTGACTTGATCTCCTTGAGGTCGACTTGGTGTGGAGGGGACAAGTAGCCTATTTGAATCAAGATTAATTCTTTTTACATGATTCAAAAGCCCAAGAAGGGTCTCTTTAAATGGAAAATGATTGTAATGACTCAGACTAAATCTTAGAAGTCCTCAATGGAGACTTTGACCTAAAACATGATGACCCAAGCATGAAACCCATGCTTTAATAAGTCATAACAATAATAATAAAAATATCTTCTTCATTCTTTTGATAAATACATTTCATTGTGACTCAAATACATTTATGAAGACCGAACCTAGTTACATTTTTCAACACTTCCCTCTTGGTTGCCCTCTCTCACCCTTGTCGTGGCTCCTCTTGGACTTACAAGCCTTGCGTGCTCTCTTCTAGCCCTTCTCCACCACAACACTAGCCCGCTAGGCCCTAGCGCTGCTCTTTCTTGACCCTCATTTACCCTCATTTCATCTCTTTTTAGTCATTTGGATTTCTGGACTGATTCTTGGTGGGTTTTGCAGAGGATTTGGGTCACAATCTTGTGTATGTAGGTGCTTCTGTCACTAGAAAATTTTTGGGCAATTGGACAAATTTCTCCAAGGCCATAAGACCTAAGGGTTTGATCTCTAAACCATTGTTTCTTCACTGTTTGTTACAACAAGGTAGTCATTTCACATCAGTGACAAGAAACACATGTAAGTGGCATAAAATTAATTGGGAAACTATCTAACACGTTAATAACTTAGTTAAGCAATTTTGGCATTGATCATTTGGCATAGATTTAATAGTTTTGGTGACTGCTATCTCTGCATACTAAGGTCTGATATAACAATGGCAAATGCATCATAAAAAGTCAATTAAATTCGAGATCTCGTGATTGGAAAAGTTGATTTGATATTTGAGTTCCTATTACTTATTTTTGGCAAACATATGCATCTCATTCGGCACCTAAAAGAGCTCTAAAACATAAGTAATCTACTGCTGTCATAACACTTAATGATTGTTCATTTGGATGATATTGAATCATAAATAACAAAAGGAATTTCATGTTTCCATGCTCTATTGATAATAATTGTTCTTTGTTTCATGGTTTTATGTGATTTTGTGAAGAAGGTTGCTAGCATTGATTATTTGGAATCTAACATTGTGTTCTCTTGTGAGTTCATGATCCACAACGCTATAAGTTCATATCTAACAAACTCACTTCCTAAAGCACAATAGTCTCATCTTGTTGAATGGTTAATAGATCTAAGAGCTCATTGAATATTGGTATCTAATTGTGTCTTCATTATTGCTTCTATCTATTTGTGAATGATAATCTCATATTGGCATTAAGCTAAGTGTTCTTTACTTGAAGGTTTCTAATCTAATTGAACAATTGGAGTTAAGTAATAATGACATTATCTTGTTGAAATATCTTGGAAAATTCCTAATTGTTTCAGGTAATCATCATTGGCATCCTATATCATTGTTTAATTGTTGTGAATCGTTGTGAAGAGCATCTTTCTTATACTTGAGTGATTGTATCTTGTGGGTATCTATTGCATCTTGTTGGCACATATTCTTGTTGTTAAGATTGCTTTTCCATTCATTAATTAAGTACTCTTGTCATAAGATAAACAATAACTAAGTACTTAAATGAATTCTTAAGCAATCTCACATCAAGAAACACTCTTTCACCTTGTATATCATTCTAAGATAGTCTTGCATTTAATAAATTACCTCCAATAATAAACTTGGTTGATAGAGAATATGACAATTTTTGTCATCTAGCTTGAGGAGCCTAGCAGCTCTTTAGTGGTTAACACGGTGACCTTGCAATCGTCAGAGCCACAGTCTTTGCAGTGCCGGCAGCACTTGGTGGTTAGTACCTAAGGGGAGGTATCATTAATCAAGCCTTAACTTGCTTCCCCTTGGCCTCTTTCTCACAACATACTCTAGAGACTAGCTTCAAAATTGTTAAGAGGAAGGATTCACCTACAATAGGCATCTAATTAAAAGTAATCAAGATTCTTGCATCACACCTAAGTCATAGGATTTGCATAGCATATAGGATAGTTAAGCATTTAAGCAACGGTTGTTCATTCGGTTACTTGGTCTTTAATCGATATAAAGCAAGAAATTGACTCCATAAGGCATTGGTCTCACATTTAAATCTAATCTAATCTATCTTGCATTTCTATCTTCCATAGGGACTACCCCCCATAGCCTGTTATTTGGAGACAACTAGAATGGAGAGGTCAAGGATCAGAGTGACAGTGCCTAACTTGAGTCGTTGTCACGCCATCCCTGCACAATCTGAGCGACAACATTTTTTGGCGTCGTTGCCGGGAATAGATTTTTCTGCCCTTTGTGCTCACGACATTGTTTCGATCTTTCTTCATTTCCTTCATCTTTCCATCTTTTCATTCGAGCCGGCAGCACCACAACATTTTTTGGCGCTATTGCCGAGGAGCAATTTTTGATCTTTTGTTTTCATGTCATTCTTCCATCAACACCACATTTCTGGCACTGTTGTGATCTCTACATCTTTTCATCACTTTATTCTTTGTCATCTCACTAATCTTTTCATCTTCTCTATCCGCACCTTTAACACCTGGACATTTTAGTTGGTTTCCTGTTTGGGTAGCGACTCCACTTATTCATCCATTTACAAGAGCTTACTCTAGAAGAAATCCTAGTAGCTTGGTTAACCCTACTGTCAATTATGAAAAGGATCTAAGAGCTTGATTAAACAAATTACATTCTAGAAAGGATTTAATCTTTCTCGGACAAGAAATCCTCCTTGATATCCATTTTCTTTTCATTATTCTCGCCAATCAAGACTTCATGGATTATTTCAGGCCTTGCAACTTTTCCAACATCCAGGGGTATCCTCATGATCTTCTAGATGACTCTGCTATGAACAAGCTCCCAAATTTCCAAGGGAATAATGCGATCAATGTTGTTGATCACATGAAGAAGTTCAACACCTTTATACAAAGATATGCTCATGCGACTGCATACAACCATGAAGATGTTAGAATGAGACTATTTGTGCTTTCATTAGAAGAGGCTGCATTGGATTGGTTTCATGACAAGCCGAATAATGCTTTTGACTCTCTTTGGGCCGTTATTGATGCATTCAAAGATAAATTTGGGGACAAAAGAGAGGGAAACTATTTGGTTCAGAACTCAATTCTATTAAGAAAAGAGAAAATGAGACAATTGAAGAGTTCAATCAAAGATTTAATGGTCTTCTAAAGGATATGACTCAAGATTACAAGCCTCCTGACAAAATAGTGTTAGAACAATATCTTGAAGCCTTTGGTGTTGACACTCAATATGAGATTAGACTTGCCAAGCCTGCCACTTTAGCCACTGCTCAGAGTACAATGGAAGACTTAGAAAAGGATAAGAAAGCTTCAGGTAAGTTAGAGATCCCTGGTTTTGAAAGAGGTCTGGTCGAGTCTAAAGGAAAACAAATTAAGGAAGAAGAGCATGACTCAATTAAATAATTAACTCAAGTAATTAAGGAAATGATAATTGAGCATGCTAGAATGATAAGTGATATGTAGTCTAGGCTAATTCAGATGGATAGAAATCAAGTGCAGAATGTGACCTAGAAATAACAATAATAACAGAGGAAACAATAGTCCATGGCCAAGAAGGAATCCTCCTAATGATCAGAGACCTCCTACTCCACTTGAGTCCGCCAATGTTGTTGAGCAGCCTATCCCGTTTTGCAGACCATGTGAAAGTTTCATGAAGAAAGTGCATGTGCCATTGCTAGAAAAATCTTGGATGAAGCAACAGATGAACAGATAAATTATGTTAGTCAGAAATTAGAATTCTTCCAAGGAAGGTTGTTGCACAGATATGATTTCTTCATCCTTCACCATAAATAACTTCAGTGATGAAAAGAATCCTATCACACAGATATATGGTGAAACTCCATCTCAGGAACACATTCTGGAAATTGTTAGAAGTAAGGGTTATACTTATCAAAGGAAAGGTAAAGAGCAAAGTCAGAATAAAAAGGTTGCATCCGTAAGGTATAAATCAGGATTGAAAGTCGATTGGACTGCATGGATAAATAGTATTAAGATGTCTGTACCAGTCTTGGAACTTTTGAAGATCCCTTCACAAAGAGCTGCATTCTTCAAAGCTTTGGGTATGGCTCAGTAGGATAAAAGTGATAACAACCCAAAGGATGAAGAAATTAAATTAAAGGATTTAAATTGCTACATGACTAATGAGGATCATCAACCTTTCTTCTTGACTTTGGATATTAATGATCGTCTACTTCATAATTGCATGCTTGATTCTGGTGCTTCAATGAATGTTATGACTAAAACAGTTATGGACCAATTGAACTTAAGGATTTCTAGGCCTTACCATAACATTTTCTCTATGGATTCAAAGAAGATTGAAGTCCTTGGTGTAGTCAAAGATTTATAGGTCTCATTGGCTGATTATACATATAGAATCATCACCATGGACGTAACAATTATCGATGTGCCAAATGTATGGGGGATGCTTCTAACAAGGAAGTTTGCAGTTGACTTAGGTGGATCTATTCAGATGGATTTATTTATGCCACTATTCTCGTAGTAGTAGGTGGTATGGTTAGGTTATACATGGAAGTCGAAAGAAGGTACCATGTTGAGAACCCGAGGAGACCAGAAAATGGTGAGGAAATCAAACCACAAGACCATCCTTCATAAGAAAAAGGAACTGTGACCGATTTCATTCAACCAATTTATCACTTCTCTCTTCATCTCATCTTCCATCTCACTTTTCGAGCAAGAAAAGAAGCAGGCTTTACTCTGATAGAGATATGCAACACAATGATGAACGTTTACACCAACCAAAAAGGGTTAAGTTTCAACAAGGGACATTTGATAAACAACCTATTGTTCTACCTGTCAATGAGCAGATGTTCTAGATTGTGCCACATCGATGACATTTGATGCCATGGGGTATCTTTTGTATAGTATCTCTAACCCTACTCCCTTTCATTTATCTCATTAGTTAGTTTTCTTTTTACACACTTATGTTTTATGTCTTTACATTTCAGTTTGTTAGAGTAGATTTTTTCTATTCCAGCAGATATTCTATATATGCATGATGATTTCGATTTTGAATGGATATCTATTGGATGAACTGCTATTTTCTTGGATACAGGATTCTGGATTCTCATGTCACTTCATGGAAGCAACGTGTCCCCATATGGAGTTAGATGTTGCACCCATTTTGTCACAATTCCAAGGAAGCAGTTGTGCCAAAATTTTCATAGTTCATAATCATCAACCAGCTAGTTATCATGTCTTTGTAAACTCAATTTCCGCAAATTGTAATGTAAATGTTACTAGTACGACCGTTATTTATGTAACAACCTAGGTAAGTCTATGATTTTAGCGACGAATTTCATCTTAGGAGGTTTTTCGTCTCATCGCATTATGTGTGTTTCTAAACACAGATAATTGGCAGAGTTTTTCCCTCCAGCTTAGCCCCAAAGCTAGGGTGGAATTTATTGTCGAAGTCTTAGGTGAGTCCGAGTGTTTATAGTCGAATCTATTGTAAAAGTGATTTGAGAATAATTTAAGCTAATTGGCTAAATTATTGTATTATAGATCACTTAGTCAAGAAGATCATATTGTGTCGCACAATTGCGTAAAAATTATGCGGGTCTATAACAAATGGGTATTGCCCCTTTGATGGTTGAAAATATAATTATTTGATGTAAAAAATATTTTAGTGCATGGTCCCTCGCAATCAGAAACCATGGCTAAAGTATTTGAGGGTGGAAAAACAATTTATCCCCTCAAGTGTCAATTAATTAATTTTTCTGGCAAAAATAAAATTAAATCCTAAGCCAAAAAAAAAAAAAAATTAATTAATTTAGAGTCAAAATTTTATTTCTTGAGAAATTAATTTTTCCAAGTGGAAAATGACCAAAAAATTCATGGGTCATGAAGAAGTCAATTTTTGGAGATCCCCCACCAAGGAAAAAATGATTTTTTTAAGAAAAAATAAGCCCTTGGACCTTGGTGGTCAAGTTTGAGTCAAAATATTGAGGAAATTAATCCAAAACAATGATTTTTGAAATAATAAAAAATGGTTTTAATGAGAAATTCGAAAATTCCTCAAAAATAAATATTTTCGACAACAAAGTTTAAAAATTGATCAAGTATTTATCGATGGTCGAGATTATTTTGATGAGGATCAAGCCAACTAGACATTATTTTCCATTTGGAGGATTTATGTATAGATTAGAAGCTATTTGTTTCTCAAGTCACGATGATAGTGACTCTGGTCTAAATGTAATTTTGTAACACTAGTGTGAAGCTACTGTTCTACTGGGAACATTTGAAATTTATAATAAAATACTTTGGGGTTCAGTTCATGGTCCCTTTGTCTCATTCATTTGTGGTACGTGCTGGGTATGTGCTTTCCTATATTGTGCTTCAATATTATATGAATTGTTATTTCATTTGTGGATGATAGGAACATTCTATTGGTAAGTTGTGGGTTTATTTTAGGTGATCTAATTCATTGTATGATTTAACAATTTTCTCTTAAGAAATATATAGAGTGTGCAGGTTCCCCAACTCGTGGGCTCCATGTTCATAGACTGTGGGCACATGCTGACCTTCTTTGGGCTTTAGGAAATTTATGTGGTTTTCTTACTTTGCTAAGGCTGTGGTTAACATCTATCTTTCGAAATACATGAAGCTATCGTCATTATCGTAAAAAAAAATTATTCTTCAAAAAATCTTTCATGCATTGTATATTTGTATATAAATTGTAAACAATTTTTTGTAAAATAAATTTCTAACCTTTGTTTTGCAGCAGGGGTTTGGGGTTTTAAATTTTTGTATATATTGGGGTTTTGGGTATTTTCATTCTCATTTGTGTAGGTGAGATCCAAGCCATTTGAAGAAGATTTGCTGGGGTTTGAGCTAGATCTAGGCCGTTGAGGGTAAGATCTAGTCTCCAAGTTTTTCGCAGGGCCAACAATAAGGAATTTTGCAGTGATTTGGGCAAATATCAAATATCTAAAGCAAATATGAAAGTTTTGTAAGGGCTTCGAAATTTTTTAAGAGTTTCTAGGCCCAACGTTTCCCTTTTCCCTAGCCGTCTTCCCTCTTTAGCCTAGCCGTAGGCCAATTTAGGCCCTTTACTCTTGGTCGTGGGCCTCAAGCCCTAGCCATCAGCTTTCCAGGCCTAGCCACATGCCCCTAAGGGCCTCGGCTTGCCTTCGTAGCCCCTGTCATGGGTTTCTTTAGCCTTTGTGTGCTTGGCCGTAAGCTCTTAAGCCCTCGGCCTCCCCTGAAATCCTTGCCACATGCCTTAAAAGGCTTCCTCCTGCCTTTCGTTGCCCTCCTTCTCTCTCGGCTTGCTTCTCGTCATCTCCGATCAGCCTCCCTCCCTCTCGGCTGCCCTCTCTCGTCCTTGCCATGGCTCCTCTTGGCCTTACAAGCCTTACATCCTCCCTTCTAGCCCTTCTCCACCTCAACGCTGGCCCTCTAGGGCCTAGCATTGCCCTTCCTTGACCCTCATTTGCCCTCATTTCATCTCTGCTTAGTCATTTTGATTTCTGGATTGCTTCTTGGTGGGTTTTGCAGAGGATTTGGGTCGCAATCTTATGTTTGCAGGTGCTTCAGTCACTAGAAATATTTTGGGCAAGTGGGCAAATTTCTCCAAGGCCACAAGGCCCAAGGGTTTGATTTCTAAACCTTTGTTTCCTCACTGTTTGTTACAGCAAGGTAATCATTTCACATCAGTGACAAGAAACACATCTATGTGGCATAAAATTAATTGGGAAACTATCTAACACATTGATAAGTCACTTAAGCATTTTTGGCATTGATTATTTGGCATAGATCTATTAGTTTTGGTGACTGCTATCTCTGCATAGTAAGGTCTGATATAACAGTGGCAATTGCATCATAAAAATTCAATTAAATTTGAGATCTTGTTATTGGCAAAGTTGGTTTGATATTTGAGTTCCTATTGCTCATTCTTAGCAAACATATGCATCTCATTTGGCACCTAAAAGAGCTCTAAAACATAAGTAATCTACTGCTGTCATAACACTTAATTATTGCTCATTTGGATGATATTGAATCATAAGTATTTCATGTTTCCATGCACTATTGATAATAATTGTTCTTTGTTTTATGGTTTTATGTGCTTTTGTGAAGAAGGTTGCTAGCATTGATTATTTGGAATCTAACATCGTGTTCTCTTGTGAGTTCATGATCCACAACGCTATAAGTTCATATCTAACAAACTCACTCCCTAAAGCACATCAGTCTCATCTTGTTGAATGGTTAATAGATCTAAGAGCTCATTGAATATTGGTATCTAATTGTGTCTTCATTATTGCTTCTATCTATTTGTGAATGATAATCTCATATTGCAATTAAGCTCTAAGTGTTCTTTACTTGAAGGTTTCTAATCTAATTGAACAATTAGAGTTAAGTAATATTGGCATTTATCTTTTTGAAATATCTTGGAAAATTCCTAATTGTTTCAAGTAATCATCATTGGCATATCATTGGTTAATTGTTGTAAGTGGATAGGTGCTCTAATTGTCATTGGATTTATAGTTCATGTTGTAAGTGGATATCTATTGTGAACTCTCTATATTGGTGAATCATTGTGAAGAGCATCTTTCTTATACTTAAGCGATTGTATCTTGTGGGTATCCATTGTATCTTGTTGGCACTTGAGAATTTGACACATATTCTTGTTGTTAAGATTGCTTTTCCATTCATTAATTAAGTACTCTTGTCATAAGATAAACAATGACTCAGTACTTAAAGGAATTATTAATTAATCTCACATCAAGAAGAGCTCATTCACCTTGCATATCATTATAAGCTAGTCTTGCATTTAATAAATTACCTCCAAGCATAAGCTTGGATGATAGAAAATAGGACAACCTTTCTCATCTAGCTTGAGGAGCCTAGCACCTCTTTAGTGGTTAACACGGTGACCTTGCAGTCATCAGAGCCACAGTCTCTATAGTGCAGGAGGCACCGGGTTGTTAGTACCTAAGGGGAGGTATCGTTAATCGAGCCTCTGCTTGCTTCCCCCTGGCCTCTTTCTCACAACCTACTCTAGAGACTAGCTTCAAAATAATTAAGAGGAAGGATTCACCTATAATATGCATCTAATTGAAAGTAATCAAGATTCTTTCATCACACTTAAGTCATAGGATTTTCATAGCATATAGGATAGTTAAGCATTCAAGCAACGTTTATTCATTCGGTTACTTGGTCTTTAATCGATATAAAATAAGAAATTGACTCCATAAGGCACTGGTCTCACTTCTAAATATAACCTAATCTATAAATATTGCTAATTAACCAAGTGGCTAGGCCATTCAACTGTGTCTTCCCGACTTGTTGGTTGCCGACAAGTCTTGTATTTCTATCTTCCATAGGGACTACCCCCCATAGCCTCTTGTTGGGAGCTAACTAGAACGGAGAGGTCGTGGATTAGAGTGACAACCCCTGACCAATGTCGTTGTCGCACTGTGTCGTCCAATCTGAGCGACAACATCATGGAAATGTCTAGAGACTGACCAATTGATCAGGTCGGCTAGCCCTAAGGGCCAGCCTATAAGAAGCTTGAGGACCCACTCAAATGGCTATATATTAGAGAGGAATTCGTCTTCCAAAGACATACTTGTGCATTCCACTTTAAAAAGAAGATCTTAGGTAGAACAAAAGTACAAAAAGGAGGAAGAAGGATGGCAAATATAGAAGATTATTTTTGGTCTTGAATTTTTGGTTTATCTCTCTCTTTGGCAATTGATTTCTCTATGGAAGGACTATTTGCCTCAGACCCAAAATTGAGAAATAAGGAGTAGATTTTGTTTGGGTGGTTGGCCTGGTCTCTTGGTGGATGGTCTAGTGTCTTAGTCTTGGAAGTCTTCATTGAGAATTCTATAAGGAATTTTTTGGGTTTTCCCCCTTTGGAGGGGTTTTGCCGTGGCTTGGAGCCTATTTCCCGTGTCTCTCTTTGTTTGCATTGTGATCTTCTTGTTGGCATTTATTTTGATGATGGAAAGAAATAATAATGATGATGATGAAGTGATAATATAGCTCAAGTAAATGCCAATGTTAAAGAGAAATCATGTAATAAACTAACCGTAATGGATGCCCTAGATTTCTCAAGATGGTATCAGAGTTAAGGTCACTTGTATAAGGGTAGATTAGAAGGTCACAAAATGCCTCCAAGTTAGCACAAAAGACACATATCCTAGTCCGGGCTCCTAGAGAAAAGTAAAATCAAAATTTGGGCATGATTTCTAACCCTTGTCATTACAAGAAGACCGCAAACTTGTAAGAGCACTACAACTCGGTTTCAAGGATTCGAATAGCCTATATTCAAGCTCTAGGGAGGCCAGAATCATTGGCATAAGGAGCGCAATCCTAGACACAATCTACAAGGTCTATGCTTACCTACACAAAGAGCCGAGCTCACTGAAGTTACCTCAAGTTCGAGAGATCAGAAGTTCTGAAGAAGCGGAATTCTTGAGCCTCCATCCAAAACGTAAATCAAGGTATATATAGATCTGGTATAAGTCATTCTAACCTTGTAAAGTCTAATATAAGAATAATAAAGGAGCTGAGTTCTCACATCAAACCTGAGCATAAAAGTGTCTTGAGAAGGAGCATAGTCCGAACCTATTAAAGACCTATTCAGGTTGTGGATATTGTGATAAGGAGAAAGCTGAGATCCACTCACATTCTGGGCATACTTAGACATGATCCATAATCTTGTAGCACCTAGAAAAGGGCCCAAGAAGTTCTGGGCCTATTTCTCGCATTGAAGGACTTGAATCTAAAGTATAGTCACCCTAGAAGTGGACTGAGATCCCTTCTCCATCTCTAGGTAGACCTAAACTGAATTTGGAGCATTTTGAAAGGTTAAATCTCAAGCTACAACTCTTAAGGTATGTCTTACAGACTCATGTCGTGTGGCACATTTCTCCAATCAAAATCCATATACATATACTCCTTGAAAGATCGAACAATGAGATCTGTGGAGTTCGAGACTCTGTGGCTCAATAGCACAGTCACCAAAAATACATATATTCTTTGAAGTTCGAATAGTGAGTTAAGGAAGCCGACCTACAAGTGCTCTAGAAGAAAGCCTATAGCAGGAGAGGAGGTTTTGCATCTTAAACAACATGAGAAAAAGACATAGTGATCTTCTATCGGTGAGGCATCCAGTCTGTGTTAGCAATCTTCTACAGGAAGAGCATCGTCAGTAAAAGAGTTGCAAGACTAAAAGCATCTAGAAAGACACAACATCTAGTAGCAGGCCTTAAAGTATAGAGGTACGTACATGGTTGCAGGGGAGCGTCCCCCCACCCCTAACCCGCTCCTGGCGCGCTGCGAATTTTGGGAGCGACCCCGAGAGTGAAATTTTCGCTTCCTAGCCTTTTTTGCAATTTATTTTTTGCAATAACATTCCAAATGCCATTTTTTTCAAAGAAACAAATAATTTTTGAGTGAGGCAACCTAATGATAAAGCCTATGGCCCTAGTATTGATATGTGATTCATGGTAATGTTAAATTCTTAAAGTAAAAGTGACATTCACCTTAATCTTCATTTTCATTCTTTTACTTAAATTTTTAACATTACCATGAAATGACTCAGGATGTTTGAGAGTGGTTCCGACTTCATTGGTTTTCATATGGAGAACATAGAATTTTAGATCTCATTCAAAATCTAGTAGACTTATTAGTTTTTCAGGATTTCAGGATTGGGGGGATTGCAATGTTTCCATTGGATTTTGTCATGTATAAGGGTATGGAACTCGTATTTAATCAAGAGCACCAATCCCTCTATGTACCTCGATGTTAGTGACACTGGTTGTCAGACTCCTCTATCATGACCCTATTAAAAATGTACCCATCAGTCAAACAAAATCTTGACTTGACATGCTATAATTTTCTATCTTATGTTAATACTTAGAGGTTGATATTAATGACAAAGATCTTGATTTCCAACAGGACTAAAAAATTAGACATTTCTCGTGGCGACAAGAGGCCCAAGCATTAGCAATACATAATAGATTTACTTGTCTTTTCTAGTTTCTAGTAGTTTTTACAACTGTTGACTCTTTCATATTTATTATGATATTTTTTGTAAACAATATATGACAATTTAAGTTTGAAGTTGGCAATTATAACTTATTGGTAATGAATTATGAATATGATGCTTCGTGAAAGTTGAAAGTTGTTTCATTTCATTTACACTTAGCTTACAAGTACAACTTTGGTGATCAATGATGATAAATGTTATATATTGAATTTTGAAAGCTTGAAACTTTAAGATTGATGAATCATGAGACTCAATATGTTGTATGTTACTAAGTTGTGGACATGGTTGATGAAGGTTATAACTTCTAGATGGTTGATGTTATATGGTTCAATCTATGTTTTTATGCTTTTTAATATTAATTCATCATTCTACATGCTTTTGTTGACATATATGCATCAAAGTATAAAATATATATATATATATATTATGTAAAAATTCGCTCCCTGATTCGCTCTCGAACTGGGAGCTTCTAAAAATGTTGCTCCCATTCCCGCTCCCAAGTAACCCTGGGTACATAATCATAAGGCATGTATGGCACATTTTTGTTTTGTTTTTGTAAGTGTCCAACATGTATTATAGCAGGGTTGATTGATTGTATAGGGTTTGTTAAAATTGTTGACACTAGTGAAACCCTAGTCATATAGAAACCCTTATCCTGTTCCCTCATAGAAACCCGAACCCTTAAGGTTTGTATGTAATCTAGGGCTTGTTACCGCTCAAACTAGCAGGGGTCCTAAAGGGAATCCTAAAGGGCCAACTGCTAGGATAAGGGCAACAATGGAGACTTAGTTCACTGTCACCTTAGCTAAGGCTCCCTACTCTTTACGGACTTTCACCGATGGGAGGAGACCCGGTACGAGGACTCACTTACAAATAATATATCAATGCAATGGATAAGAAGTGATTCCAGTCACCATTTCCAAGGAGAAACTCAAAATTAGGGCTTGCTTGTTTTGTAAGCAAGGTGTAGGGTTTTTCTACGAAAGGTTGATGAGGATTTAAGGGTTACGTTTAGGGAGTATGTCATGCAATGGAGCTTCCTATTCCTCAAAATCCTTATGGAACTTGGATTCCTAAGTGATCCTTGAAAAGTTAGCTTTGATAAGAAAAGCGACCACACATGACCAAATGGACCCTAGGCTAGGTCAAGGGGGGAGGGTCAACCAATGATGAGCTTGACCTAATCAGGCAAGAGAAGGTTTTCAAAGAAAAATTTTCCAATGAAAGGTGGCACAATGATCCCTATGAGGTAACTAGCTTAAGGAAAACCAAGGGCAAGAATTGGTCTTTGAGCTAGGGCTTGCGATATCTCAAGATCCCATCGTCAGAATCTCATGAAATTTGGAGGGCTTCTTGAGGACACACCACCACAGTTGTGGACCAAAAATCAAAGTATTTGGATGGCTAGATTGTGAGATATTCGATGCCCTAGGTGACCTATGGGGCTAGACCTAAAAAGAAGAGGGGAAGGTGAAGAAAAATAAGTTTTAGGGTGATCACCTATGGTAGACCAGTGCCTAATCCTTTGGGGAGATTGGAGTCAAGAATGATTATGAATTCAGATTTGATTTTCTTGGTCAAGGAGGCCTTAAAGGCAAATTCACTTAGCACTAGGGAAAGGGAGAGCAACTTCAAAGACTTTATACTTCGTTTTGCAAAATAGATGGCTTATCAAGATAAATTTCAACCATGAAATATCCCTAGGAACATTCACTCATCATACATGGCCCATACATGAAGCATCACTATCTAGAAACAATGTCCACAACTTCGCAATAATAGATGCAACAAATTAGCCCTAGAATAGCGAAATCCCAACAACAATGTATGTGAAAAAAATAAAGCAAAGAATAGCATTAAAATTGCACTTACATGTATTAGAGTATATCCAACCATAAAAAATTTGCCAAACAAGAAGCTCCAAGACAAGAGAAAATGATCCAAACATCAAAATTCATTCCATGCTCCACAATTTCATCCACCAAGAAGGATAGAGAAGTTCTATAAAGAGATACAAGTCCAACCAAGTGATGATGCTAAAATGAATTCATATCACTTGTATTTATACACTTCTAATGAGTTTGATTTAGCTAATTAGGCTTACATTAGCCCCTACAATAAAATAATGTGCAAAATAACTAACTTTTGGTGACAAGCCCACCAATCTAGCTCATAAACAAAAGAATAAGCCTCTTAAGAGGTCGAATAATGAATAGTGCATGTCGTTGGGCCTTGGATGAGGCCTAATGGAGTCCATATATGCCATAATGTGTAGTTGAACTCCCAAAAGCAGTGGACAAGGGGTTGCCCCTTGTAATAACCCGTGGTGCTCCAAATGACATGTGGAGGCACATAAGTGTCCTCATGGGTCTCCAAACAAATCGAAGATGCCTGTAGATCGTCTGCAAGGGCTAGGATGATGGTGTAGGTGATGCCACATCATCGTGCAAGTCCTGGATCATCCGCCAAGTGTATAGTGCAACTCTGGGTCTAGCCGGGCATGATGGATTAGGTGCATCTTCCTCGTCCAATAAGTGAACCATGAGCAATCTTTGAATGGATGTGGGGATCCATGGAGTATTGTCTACTGCTGTGGAGGCCCATGGCTCTCTACACACACCCTACATGTGCCAATGTAGCCCTCTGGTGTCCGGACCCCGTATAGAGAGACCAAACCCAAATGGAAACCACTTGCAATCCTGCATAAGATCTAATGCGTCCATGTGCCTTCCAGCACACCAAGTCATTAAAGAAATCAGGTAAAAGAGTTTATAAACCATGGATAACAAGTGAGCACTTCATAATGGCACGGCCTTCCATAGTGGGCTTTGGCATGTGCTAATGTCTTCCAGCTCCAAATAGGGTTAACTAGGCATCCTATTAGGTGGTTTCTACCTCTAAAGGGGGTGGTATGCCCGTGGTACATCCTTCAAATGGTGGTGGCATGTGGCATAACGATGGAATGGAGTAGGGAATGAAAAGGGGCAACCTAGATACAAGTGTAGCAAATAAAAGGAAAGACCACACTTGGGTAAATAATGTGTAGGAGGGAGCAATTGTGGTGCATGAGTTACCTCGACCTTGATTTTTCCTCCCTTCTTCATATGCTTTTTGCCTTTTTATGTTTTCCTTTAGTTAATTGCTCAGGGCCCTAGGTAATGAGAGCATGATGCGTAAAGTATAGTAGTGGATACCTCCTTATAAGGTGGGGCAGTTCATTGCCCACCGGGGGTTGGGACAATCATGGGTTCTTAAATGATAAAGGAGGCTCATCAAGGGCCCTGTAGGAAGCAGGGTGATGGCGATGGAATGGGGTAGAGCTCATGTCATGGCTTTTGCCCACGTGCTAAATGCTTTTGTCCCGACCATCTTTTGCATTTTGTGGTACAATTTCCCGTTGAATGTGGCCAATTATATTTTTTTTTTCTTTTAGCTGCATCAATCTCTGGGCATCATTCCAGGCCCGACCCAAGATGTGGGGCAAGGGGAGAGGGTGGCTGACCCTATGTGGACCCAGGTGGGAGGAGAGATGATTGGGGGTGTAATGAGTGGAAGGGGAGTAATATATGCGAATTGGGGAGTGCGATCACACAACCAAAATTAGGGTTTCCCATGTAGTACCATCCCTAAAACCGATAGGTCAGTAAAAGAGATCCCACGGGACTAGGGTGCAAGGTTAACATCCCAAAAGAGACCTAGGGGACAAGAGCACAAACCTAGACCACTCTTTTTGCCAAATCCCCCCATTAATCCATGCCCAAAGTTTCCATGATAAATAAACTAGAATACTCAATTACCAAATAACAAGGCATACCTTTAGGTTTGGGAGGCCCACCTTCAAACATATGATCATGACAGATAGGTGAGGGACCACATCGCTGGCTCAGGTGGCGGAGAAATGGCACATCGAGCTAGTTGGTGGTTGTTGGCTGCTAGCTAAGGAACACCACGGAGAAACAATTTCTCCTAGGAATATCACCCACAAAATGGTGGGTAACTGGGTTTATAAGTATGGATAAGGTTGGAACCTTTGGATTAGGGTTGGCACTTGAAAACCTTAGAAGTACAACCTTTAAGTCTCATGGTAACCTTAGATTGACAGATAGATATCATGCTTTTGTTATTTTATACTTTGCTTGGGGATACTTGTCAATGAATGCTGTAGGAATAGGGTGTAAAGGAAGGAGTATGGGTTGATCCTCTATTTTGGGAAGCATGATGGAAGGAGGGAATTGAAGGACCCTTGGATCCTTAGGCACTATGATAGATTCATGATATAATTGTGGAACTGTGGATGCCTGGTACATAGCAAGGAGAAGTATAAGATGAAAAGACCTCTACTATGGTTAAGGATTGTAGTTAGGATGAGAAGCACTGTAAGTATGGCAAGATGCATCATATTAGAAGATGGCATCATATTAAGCATACGATTGAAGCTGAAAAGGGCTCATGACATCATTATGGAAGCTTGAATGAATAGCTGAAGTAGAAGTATACATATATCCTCATTGAAAATACAATTGAAGTAGCGGTATATATGGTTGAAAGAATGTCATTTGGCATAATGGAAATCAAATAAATCATCATACATCATCGTCGTTAGTAAGGAACATTTACAGGATGAGGATCATCGAGATCCTCTACTAGAATCTTAATAAGAAGGTTCACTTGGAAGAAGCAAATGTCTCGCTGATAATCTATAGTCCACCTTGTGTGGGATCCACTAGTAAAGAATAATGATGGTATGATGACAAAATTGTGCAACATATCAAGTTAGTTGAAGATATCTCATCTTCAAGCAAGGAAAGGAAATTGCTAGAAGGAAGTCTAGATGACCAAAAGAAGGAAAAGGTATGTATGTATATTTGATAGATAAAGTCATGTCATCATATGGTTGCAGATAGAAAGGCTGAATGCTCTATTTCAAGAGCATGATCGAAGAAGAAGGATCTCTTCTATTAGAATGAAGCATGAAGGCTTGTAAATAATGTGCCTTGTACTCTTCTTCATATTGATAAGATGAAATCAACATAATATGACCTCATATAGAATATGAGGTGGTTGACAATCATGATTGGTACGATGAACGAACTATGTATAGAAATTCTTGGGGTAGCTATGTGTAAAGAAAGGAAGAAGAGTTCGTGATAGATGCAACCATTATCACATAAGATAAGACAAGTGATCGACATCCGATGACTAGAAGAATTAGCAATGACATCTCCATGGAGAAGGTGTGCTGACCCTGATAAAGTCTATAAAAAGGAGGAGACCCTTGACATTGAATGTCTTGGAGATGGAGTCATTCATGTGCAGGATGTTGATGTCATGGCGACAGGCCATCATAAAAAGTTAACTTTGGTTTGATGTTTTTTTATTTTATTTTTAAAATCATCTAGTTGGGTTATTACAGGGCTACCAAAGGAGAGTTGTAAATGTCACCTACAACTAGCACTCATGTGATTGGATGGAAGATCCTGAAAGAAACATGACTTGGAAGAGGTAGTTGTATGAAGAAAAGCCAGATGTGGACTAGAATATCACTTTCCGATGAAGTGAAAGATGACATGACTATTGGTTCAACACTATGGTTCGTTGAAAGGAAAGTGATGGATGGTCGATGCCCTGCAAAGAAAATCTAAAAGTGGAGGCTCCATAATGAAGAAGATGAAGTTCATGACATCGAAAGGAGGAGCCTTACAAGCAGATGATAGTACCATGATCTCCATCAAAGAGCAGATAACTACAATTGGTAACAAGTCCCTAGTTAAGAGGGAGCTTGGGTATATTCCTTTTATAATGAGCATGTCTTCCCTAGTCGAGAGGGAGAGATAGACACATCATTCTTGTCTTCATGTTGTGAAGAATGAATGGAGGATTGGATAAGCTATTGAGATTGATTCCGATACTCTTTGAGGATGTGGTAGGGCATCCAATAGGTAAGAGTAGTCGAAGAGGAAATTCCTTGAGGATGTGTTATTCCAAGATAGGAATTGTCCTAAAAGGACATACCCTGTGAACACCTAGGTGGGGTATGTGCCTTGAGAGACAATGATGATGGTGTCTACTAGTCATTGGTCTCGAGAGCATTGGGCTCTTATCTTGTGCAGAGATAGAGCTGTTAGTCAAGGCCTTGCTATGTGACAACGCTGGTTGATATGTTGAGATGCATTGATATAAGTTGATGTAATAACTGATGAGATGGCTTACCAATTCGACTCTTCTTATGAGAATTTTTCAATGGAAGTACTGTCCTTGTACCTGTTGTCAATTATGAATACCTCCCTAGTTAAGAGGGAGTGTTGAAATGTAACTAGTGTCGGTCTTCATAATTATGATGTCATGACTTGATGTAATCATTGTACTTGTCAAAGGAAAGAAACAAAAATATTTATTTTTGTAAAAGAAAAATTATTTATACATGGGTTTCTTGCCCATGGTTTTGGTTCTAGGTTGTGCACCCATTGAGTGCTCTAGAGAGTCAAAGTCAAAGTCATAATGTAAAACCCCTAGAAGGGCTCTTGTATCAATGTAAAGAAAAATATTTCATGTCATGGAAATGTTTAGAGACTGACCAAGAGATCAAGTCGGCTAGCCCTAAGGTTGGCCTAGAAGAAGCTTGAGGACCCACTCAAATGACTATTTATTGGAGAGGAATTTGTCCTCCAAAGACACACTTGTGCATTCGACTTTAAAAAGAAGATTTGAGGCTGAACAAAAGTACGAAAAGTTGGAAGGACAACAAATTTGGAAGATTGTTTTTGGTCTTGAATTTTTGGTTTATCTCTCTCTTTGGCAACCAAATTCTCTATGGAAGGACAGATTACTTCAGATCCGAAATTTAGAAGTAAGGAACTAATTTTGTTTGGGTGGCTGGCCTGGTCTCTTGGTGGATGGTCTAGTGTCTTGGTCTTGGAAGTCTTCATTGAAAATTCTATAAGGAGTTCTCTGGGTTTTCCCCCTTTGGAGGTGTTTTGCCCTAGCTTGGAGCCTATTTCCTGTGTCTCTCTTTATTTGCATTGTGATCTTGTTAACATTTATTTTGATGATGAAAAGAAATAACAACTATGATGATGAAGTGATAATGTATCTCAAGTAAATGCCAATGTTAAAGAGAAATCATGTAATAAACTAACCCTAATGGATGCCCTAGATTTCTCAACAGTGGATTCGATTGTGATTCTCTACAAAGATTTTCAAGAACCTGGCTTTTCATAAAAGATGGAAGCGCTTGATGATTCGAGAGTATGTTGCAAATAGGAGCCACGATCTCCATGGATGAATAAGTAGCTGATGTAAGGGAAGTTTGAGTTCTTTGTTATCTCCTCCTAGTATTGAGAGGGAGTGAGGATGGACACTGTGTTCTCCATGTATCATGTACTATGGCCATGACTAACCGTTGTAAGTCTAGTGCATGAACACAAATACGGAGAATGGTGGATTGGATAAGCATCTTGGACGAACATTCTTGAGTCATGTACTATGGTTGATTAGGATTAACGCTTTAAGTCAAGTACATGGACTTGGTAAAGAATGGTCCGGTGGATGAACTTTTCCTTGGGATTAGGAAATGGTCATGTGAGGACTTACTTTGGTGAACCTAGGTGGGGTATGTGCCTTGAGAGGCAGTAATGTCCAATTGAATGCCTCCCAACATTGTGCTATGTTCTAGTGGAGACATAGAGCTTACTTGTCAAGGCCTTGGTATTTTGACAATGTTGGTTATGATGATGTTATCATCATTGGTACTTATCGATCCAGATCCTTTCTTATATGAATATGTCAACTTGAGATTATCTTGTTGAGTCATTATGAATACCTCACTAGTTAAGAGGGAGTGTTGAAGTTGTAGCTAGTGTCAATCTTCATAATATAAATTTTATCATTGATGTATTTATATTTATATTTATATATTTTAGTCACAACATAATTTTCATTCTTGGAGAGTCAAAATGAGTAAAATATAATTTATTATGTGTCAAAAGAAAATGTATTTGAGTCATGTTCCATTTGGGCATTTGTAAGAAAAAGAAATTTGAATTTTTCCTCGAGTCATAAGTTCACCAAAGGAATAAGTCGTCCCTCAGAGCAAGTCGGCCTTGTCTTCCAAAAGACACCTATTTGACCTCCTGGAAAGCTATATATAAAGGACAGTTCGACCCAGTTGAAGGAAAATCAGTCATCACATAAAGTACTTTCTACACCTAAGAAGTATACCAAATTAAAGGAAAGAGTAGAGGCAATTCTACACAAGGAAAATCTCGCACGTGTGGAGGATGAATTCTATAAATGAGGTTGATATTTCTGAGGCAGTTGCATACCTATTTTCAGCCCCCTTTTGCCGCGGGTTTGAATTTGAAAGTCTTGACCAGATCTAAAGCAATTTGATCTGTGTTGACTTTGACTTTGGAAGTGACTTGGAGGAGGGTTGGACTTGGTGTTTTTATTGGAAGTTGTAACTAGTTTCGGCCTTCATAATTGTGATGATGTCATGACTTGATGTAATCATTTTACTTGTCAAAAGAAAAGAAAAAGAAAATATCTATTTTATAAAATAAAAATCATTTATTGTAAATGGGTTTCTTGCCCATGGGTTTGTTCCTAATTTCCAGCACCCATTGAGTGCTATAAGGTTTTAGTGTAAAGTCAAAGTCAAGGTCATGATGAAGAGAACCCTTGAGGGCCCATGTATCAATGTCAAAGAAATTTATTTTATGTAAAAGTCATGTCTAGAAACCTCCAAGGATTAAGTCGGCTAGTCATGAAAATCAGCTTAAATGAGGCCCTTGCACCCTGTCACCCACCATTTTGTGGGTGATATCCCTAGGGGATTTTTTTTTCTCCATGATGGTCTTTAGTCAACAGCTAGCAGCCCCTTGCAACGACCACTAGCTCGTTGTGCCATTTCTCTGCCACCTGAACTAGCCATGTGGTCCCTCACCAATCTGCCATGATCGTATGTTTGAAGGTGGGCCTCCCGAACCTAAAGGTATGCCTTGTCATTTGGTAATTGAGTATTGTAGTTTGCTTATCATGGACACTTCTGGGCATGGACTAATGGGGGGATTCGACGAAAACAATGGGCTAGGTTTGTGCTCTTGTCCCCTATACCCCTTTTTCGATGTTAACCTTGGATTCTAGTCCCGTGGGATCTCTTTTACTGACCATTTGGCTTTAGGGATGGTACTTCACGGGAAACCCTGATTTTGGTTGCATGGTCCCGCTCCCTCATCCACATATATTGCCCACTTTCCACTCATTATAACTCCATTCCTCTTTTCTCCCACCTGGGTCCACATTCCTCCACTAGGTCCACATAGGGTTAGCTTTCCTCTTCCCCTTGCTCGCACCTTGGGTCAGGCCTGAAATGATGTGTCGAAGGTTGATGCAGCTGAAAAAAAAGCAAAAGTATAATTGGACACATTCAACAGGGAAATGCACCACAAAATGCAAAAGATGGTCGTGACAAACACATTTAGCACGTGGGAAAAAGTCAATACATGAGCTCTACCCCATCATCATGGCCATCACCTTGGTTCGTACAAGCCCTAGATGAGCCTCCTTTATCGTTTATGAACCCATGATTGTCCCAACCCTTGGTGGGCAATGAATTGCCCTACCTTAAAAGGGGTGTGCACTGCTACATCTCACACATCATGCTCTTACCTCTTGAGCCTCGAGCGATTAATTAAAGAAAAATCATAAAAGGCAAAAGGCATATAAAGAAGGGTGGAAAAATCAAGGCTGAAGCACCTCATGTACCACGATTGCTCCCTCCTATACATTATATACCCAAGTGTGGGCTTCCCTTTTACCAGCTACCCTTGTACCCTAGCATTTGGCCCAGGGCTGCCTCTTTTCATTCCCTACTCCATTCATCTTTTTATCACATGCCACCACCTTTAAAAGGATGTGCCTTGGACATTTATCCCCTTTAGAAGTAGAAACCACCTAATGGAATACTTGGTTAACCCCATTTGGAGCTTAGATACATTAACACATGCCAAAGCCCATTATGGAAGGGCATACCATTATGAAGTCCCCACTTGTTGTCCATGGTTTGTAAGCTCTTTTACTTGATTTTCTTGATGACTTATTGTACTAGAAGGCTAGGGGATGCATTGGATCTTATGCAGGATTGCAGGTGGTCTCCATTTTGGGTTTGGTCTCCCTATACGGGGTCCTGACCCTCCAGAGGGCTACACTAGCACATGTAGGATGTGTGTTGAGAGCCATGGGTCTCCACAACAATAGACAACACTCCATGAATCCCTAGAGATGTTCAGAGATTGCTCGAAATTCACTTATTGGATGAGTAAGATGTACTTGTGCTCGAGATTCACTTATTGGACGAGGAAGATGCACCTGGTTCACCTTTACCCAGCCAACCTACAATTGTACCATGAACTTTGTAGATGACCCATGACTTGTATGCTGATGTGGCATCACTTACACCATCATCTGAGCCCTTACAGATGGTCTGCATGCATCTCCAACTTACTTGGAGACCCATGAGGTCACTTGTGTGCCCTCACAACCATTGGGAGCACCGCATGTTTATTATGTGGAGAACAAGGGACCAACCCCTTGTCCATTCATTTTGGCACTTATGGACTTCATCAGGCCTCTTAGAGAGCCCAACGACATGCACTATTGATTATTTGACCTCTTGGGAGGCTTATTATTTTGTTTATGAGCTAGTTTGGTGGGCTTGTCACCAAAAGATAGTTATTTGCACATTATTTAAGTTGATGGGCTAATGTAGGCTCAAATTAGGTAATTCAAACTCCTAATGAGTGTATAAATAGGAGAGACATGAATTCATTTTGCATCATCACTTGGATTGGATCATTCTTCTCTCTTGAGAATTTCACACTTTTTCTTGGAGGATGAATTGGAACATGGATGAATTTTGATGTTTGGATTGGAGTATCTTATCTTGGAGCTTCTTTATTGTCAAATTGTTGATGGTTGGATATGTTCTATTAATGTAAGTACACACATTTAATGCTATTCTTGTTTTACTTTTGTCATAGGCATTGAATGGGATTTTCACTATACTAGGGCTAATTGTTGCATTACATAATCACAAAATTGTGGAATTATTGTTTCTATATAGCATCTCTCAATGTATGGGCCATGTATGTTGAAAGAAATCTCTTAGGGATAATTCTACCAGTGAATTTATCTTGATAAGCCATCTCTTTTTGCAGAGCGAAGTATAAAATCTTTGTGGTCACTTCTTCTTGCCCTAAAATACAAGCGAAGTAGTCCTTAAGGCCTCCTTGATCGAAATACGAAGTCCTTTCTCGTCATTCTCCTAGACTCCATTCTCCCCAAGGGATTAGGTACTGGCCTACCAATATGTGATCACTCAAAGAATATTTTTATCCAGCTTTTCCCTTTCTCTTCTAGGTCTAGACTCTAGACAAGTTGGGTCACCTAGGGCATCACTTTCCCGACAAAATAACCATAGAAAAAGTTTGATCTCCTAGCCTCTACTGCATTATTGTGTCCTCAAGGCCTCCTCCAAATTTGAAGCCATTCCAACGGTGGAGTTCTGCGATCAAAATTTGCTCTAGTATTCCCTAGGCTAACACCTCATAGGATCAATTTGACAACTTTAAGTGGAAATTCTTGCTTTGATCCTTTCCCCTTCCTTGTTTGGGTTAAGATCGTCATTTGCTAGATTCTCTCTCCTTAACCTAGGCTGGGTACATTTGGTCAGTGTGGTTCCGTACTTTTGAAAAGTTAATTCTTCAAGAACCACTCGGGAAGTCAAGTTCAATAAGGATTTTAAGGATTGGGAAACTCCTTTACAAGGCGTATTCCACTAACCTAGCCCTTAAGTCCTCACCTCCTTATCCTCTTTGTACCTTGCTTGAAGAGTAAGTAAGCTCCATTCTTAACCCCCTTTTAGGAAAAGGATCATTAAGGTCATTTCACATCCATTTGTTGATTCATCCTTCACAAGTGACTTCCATATGCCAGGTCTACTCCCATCGGTGAAAGTCCATAAAGAGTAGGGAGTCTTAGCTGATTTGATAGTGGGCTAAGTCTCGATTGTTGCCCTTGACCTAGTAGTTGGCCCTTTAGGAGCCCCTTTTAGGCCCCCTGCTAGTTTAAGGGGTAACACACCCACATGAAATGTTATATAAAGAGGAGCCTTCGTCGTCCACATGACATAGATGAGGAGTTCGTTTTCTCTCAAGTGATTTGAGGCAGAAATAGAGGTGTGTGGTAAAAGAAGGTAGCTAGCGAAGAAGGGTTTCTTTCTCTTGGATGAATTTCTCTCATGCCTGCTCACATGTGCGATTTCCTCAAATCTGAAGGTGGAGAATGTTTTTATTGGTGGCTAACCTGATCCTTGGTTTGGTGAGTTGGTCTTGATTAGTGGTCTTAGAAGTAGTCATTGAAATTCTTTAAGAAGAAGTTCTCTGGGTTTTCCCCATTTGGAGGAGTTTTTCCTTGGCTTGGGGCCTATCTCTGGTGTTCTCTTGTTGTTTTGTGATCTTATATGTTTGACATTTATTTGATGATGAAAAGAACACAATAATGATGATAATGAAGTAAGAATATGTCACAAATAAATGTCACTGTTTAAGAGAAGTCATGTAATTATCTTACCCTAATGAAAGCCCTATATTTCTCAGAGCTTGGTTCGTTGACTTAAGGGCAGATAGAGGGTCACATCAAGGCTTCAAGGTGTCAAATAGAAGAAAAGAGAAGAGGTATTTGAGAGCATTTAAGCTCTGTTTCAAGGGACCAAATAGGTGAGGAAGCAACCCTTTCAAGACCGAATTCATTGAAGAAGAGATCGAAGTCCTGGGCACATTTGTTAGCCCTATCCACAGAAATAAGACCACAAGCTTCACAGGGAAGGGCGAGGCTCTGTTCTCCAGGTTCGAAGGGCTAAACTTCAAGCTAAAGGAAGACCAAGTCCATCATCAGAAGGATCGAAGTCCTGGGAAATTTATTTAAGGTTTGAAATTATTATTAAGAATCTTTGAGTAACCTCAGATCCAAAATTCTTCTGAGCATGTAGATATGATTCTTTTGAGCGAGCGAAGAATCTAGATCTCAAATGTCATTGAAACTGCTTTAATAAAATGAACCGAGACTCCGTTTGAAAGGTTCTAGGCATGTGTATACAGTAAGGAGCCTAATGTAAAGCTACAGTCATCATACTTAGGCATAAAATACAAGGCTATAGTCATATTGTAACAGGAGCTAAGACTCCTACCATATCTCTTGGCATTAGCACAGTGTGACAAGCTTAGATATTGAAAGAATCTAAAGATCGAATTATTTGAGGCTTGTCATCCATAGAAGAAGAATCGAAGTATTGTATGCCTCAGTCATCTTTGAAAAATATCATAGTAGTCCTGTACATGTTTTCTTCAGTGGTATAAGAGACAAAATTGAAGTAAGAACATGGTTTTGTAGTCTGTGTATATAGTACGCGAGTTTGAACATCAGGCATGGAGTCGACCTGTGGAGATATTCCCAGTAAACATAAGGAAGTCGACTATGAAGGAATCTTTGTGATTTAAGGAGATTCTAGCCTCAGAAATCCAAGATAAAATTATTTAAGTTTTTTTGTAATTAGAAGCAACCCTAAGTAAGAAAGGAGACAGTCCTGTGTATTGTCACATAAAAGAAGATGAATACTTCTTTGCATTATTCTGGGCACATTCATATTTAGACAGTGTGACAAAAACTTCATCATCATTTGTCAAGGATATACATTGTTTTGGAACGATCGCATCTTGAGAAACACTTCTTGATCGGTATATATCAGTGCCTTTGGAAACTCTTTGTGTCTCAGTCTCTTCTCCCTTTGAAGTCCAAATTCTGAGCATCATCCAGTATATATCAGTGCCTTTGGAAACTCTATGTCTCAGTCTCTTCTCCCTGTGAAGTCCAAATTCTGAGCAACATCCAATATATATCAGTGTTTCGAAGTTCCCTTACCATAGGGTCAATTTCTCCAACAAGTGAGTTTAGTCTATCTCTTGCAGTAAAAGCTTGAGAAGTTTCAGTCTTGAAGGCAGAGAAGAAGGTATTGCATCATCTGAAGCGTAAGAGGAAAACATTGTGATCTTCCATCAGTGAGAAGAAAGCCATCCAATCTATATTGGATGAGGCAGTCTACTACAACGAAAGCCAAAAAGGTTGCTAGCAGCTAGAAGAGCAAGGCATCCAACAATAGGCCCTATAGCAGCTTCCATGGTCATAAAATACAGAGGTACGTAATTATGAAGTATGTATGGGATATTTATTAAGGGTTTATCAAGAAATGGATTAGGGTTAATTGGTTATTTGGTACTAGGCTTTGTAGTTGTTTTAATATCTAGGATTGTAAACCCTAGATGGTTCATGAGAAATCCTAGTGATGAGAAACCCTAATCCTAAGTTTCTTGTTCCCTATGTGTTGATCTCTAGGGTTTGTAAGTAGTCTAGGGCATATAATAAACTCTAGTGCGAAATGAAGAGGAGGATAATCTGATTTTTCTAAGATCTAGGGTTTGTACTTAGAAACCCTAGGATTCCTTCATTGTTGCATGGAAACCCTAGATTGACAATTTGACATCATGCTTTTGTTATCGTATACTTTGCTTGGTTGTATTTGTCAATGAGTATTGTAGGTACAACATGAAGAAAGCAAAGAAAGAAGTATGGCTAAGTAAAGAAGATTCTTTGGTTGTTTGACAAGCGTGATGGAAAATGGGATCTGTATGGACCCTGAAGATGGTAATCAAGTTGGACCCTTGGGCACTTTGATGTATTGATGCCTAGCTGAGAAGTTCTTCATAGGAACTAATTAATGAAAGGAAAGGATTAATAGCTGCATACAAAAAGGACTCGTTGAACATAAACCAAATGCATGTTATAGAAATGATCTAGCTGGTAGGAAGGCCATGCTGCAAAACAATCACTCAAGTATCCTCCTTGGTGATCTCATGGAGTGATTTCTTCATATTAAGAAGAATGACCATGATAGTATCATAATTACTGTTTACTCTCTCTATCTTGAAGCAAGGCTTCTTAGGAAGCTTGTTGGTACAGTTGTAGCATGATGAGATCTCATCAGGAAGGTGAGGAACAATTTGTAGAAGTCTAGATGACCGGATGACAGAATGCATGCATTGGGTTTCGTGTATTAGATCATATCTCCAGTTTGCATGATCTTTACTTGGCTTCATTGACATGTTTTGAACTCTTTCGAATGAAGACATGATGTTGATAGAAGACCATCCGATATGATTTCGTGATAAGTTTGACTAAAGATGATGATTGAAGGAAAGCCATAATATTGATAAGGACATGTGACTTTGACAGTTCGTTATGATTCTTCGTGATCTTGATTCGTTTCAGAAAGAATGTGTAACATGTATGACATGATGATGACTCAATTCTATGAATTGGATAGATGACTTTGGCACTTGGTCCAAAGTAGCTGATATACTCCACGATGATAGATGTGGTATCAGGATGCAGATGACTTGATGACCATGTCCTGGTGTCTCACTTTCCGGATGTTCAGAGGGAGCCATGTTTGAGCTCTATGGTGATTGGTTCATGAAGATGTAGCTGATGCAGATTGATAATATGGAAAGTGATGGTATACCCTGTCTTGATGATGATGCTACATTTAAAGACGTCTTTGGAAGGTCAAAGCTCATACGTGTGATGATGATAGAGCCCTGAGAGCTATTGTCATGATCTTGAAGATCATAATTGCTGATGATGGACACTTCTCCCTAGATGAGAGGGAGCTCCTCCTTGGTTAAGAGGGAGTGACGAATATGGTTCTCTGCTTAATGTATGCACTAGACCAGAATGGTGTCTGGTTATTGGGTAAGCAATTGAGATAGATATTCCTTAAGGATTTGGAATCCAAGATAGGAAGTAGTCTGGTGACCGACACTCTTTTGAGGATCTGATAGGGTATCCAAGACGAGAGTGCTCGAAGAGGACCGATATTTTTTGAGGATTGGGAATCCAAGACAAGAATAGTCATAAAGGGACATACCTGGTGAACATCCGGGTGGGGTATGTGCCCTAAGAGGTAGTGTGGTGTCCCACGTAAAGCCTCCCAACATTGTGCTCTGATCTATTTAGAGATAGAGCTTATTAGTCAAGGCCTTTCTATGTTGACAATGCTGGTTGTATTGTGAAATTTTATCTAATGCAACTAATGGAAATTATTCTTCTAATTGAAAAATTAATTATGCAGTTTATTTGCTATAACGAATAAAATCACAACTGCAATTTTCACCATAAAAATACTGCGGAAAATAAAATACTGGAAATTGAGAAATTCTAGCACACACACAATAATTTTGACGCAGTTATTTTTGGACAAATGTCCCCAGAAAAACCCAACTTGGGAAAACCAGTACAGCAGATGAGGGTTTTGTTATTAATATTCAACAACAAATTTGAGTACAATAATTTAGATTCCCAGCTGGCAATCTAATATGAGGAAAATACTGGCAAAAATATCGTGAGAATTTTTTCTCACCCCACAACTATTTTCTGCCTCCGAAATCACTTCCCCAGCTTCTGCGCTAAGCTCTCTGTGTCACCCTCTACACAGAGCTTGCGTTGGCCCTCTTGAGATTTCGGTCTTCCTTCCTTTGCCTCTTTAGAGAACTGGAAATCTTCCTCCCGGAATGCTTCTGCCCTCCTCTTACACCCGTTAATCACCCTCTGGCTCTATCTTCTCTGTTGAGCTGCTGCTTCTGAGAAAATTGAACTGCCTAGGCCACTGAGTATCTGCACTGGATGATTTCTTCATCACCACATCGATTTCCTCTTATAATCCACTATTGGAGCACCAACGACCAATATTTAAACATAATTGATGGCTAGGATCATCTTGGAGTCGATCCGTGTGAGTTTCTAGATGATTCTCACCTTATCTCAATTAATACTGATTAACTAATCATATTCCCGAAGTTTAGACTTAGGAAATATTTAAAAATCGGTTAATAATCTAATTGAGACACTTCTAGGTGGAATTTCCAGAAACAATTTCTGGGTTTTGGAGGTCTCATGTATTCTAGTCTCTCCACAAAATTTCGTGGCTAAAACACATCCGATGCTACAAAAACTAATACTCCCTCTTAATGAGGAATGTGTTCTAGTGCTACTACACCCCCTGTCTCTGCATCATCTCCTGTCATACTGCTGATGTCTGGCTGTACTGCCTACCAACCACTGCGCAACTCTGATATATGTTGCATCTGTGCTGCTGCTGACACTTGCCATACTGCCGTGAACACTGCATTTGCATTGCAACTCCCTCTCATCTGTTGCTGCTGTGACTACAACATCTGCAACTGAAAATCTTCCAAAATAGCCTTTCCCTGCCACTGAAATGGATTCTCCACCATACCCATCTGTTCTCTAAAATAGATGAACTTAGCTCTCCCTAGAGCTTTCATGAGTATATCTGCAACTTGCTCTTTTGTGGGAACATATTGTAGTTGGATTACTCCTCGTTGTACACAATCTCTGATGAAGTGACATCGAATATTGATGTGCTTTAATCTGTCATGAAACATTGGATTCTTAGAGAGCTTTAATATACTTTGGTTGCCTCCATCCTCTACTTGAAGAATCTCACTAGAAGCTTCTGAAGCCATATAGCTTCGCACGTAGTTGTGTTGGCTGCCATGTACTCTGCTTCTGCAGAGCTCAGTGCTACTGACTTCGGCTTCTTGCTACACCTGGAAACCATCCTTGATCCAACACTGAAGCAGTACCTGGAGGTACTTTTCTTGTCCACTGAACTGCCTGCCCAATCTGCATCTGTGTACCCACAAAGTTTGACGTCATCCCCTCGAGTATATCTCAATCCATACTCGACTGTGCCGCGAATATATCGCAGAATATGCCTGTTGCTGCCCAATGTACTCTCTTCGGTTCTACCATGAACTGATTGAGGGTATTGACTGCGAAGTAGATATTTGGCCTAGTGTTGACCAAATACATGAGAGGCCCAATAAGCTATCTATACAAGGTGGGGTAGACATCCTTGTCATATGATGCATCTATCTTCTTCCAGTTGGTAATCATGGGTGTAGACATGGGTCTGCAGACGTGCATCCTGAACCTCTTTAGAATATCTATAACGTATCTTCCTGCCCAAGGAAGATCTCCCCATCCTTCTGCCACACTTCCAATCCTAGGAAATAGTGCATCAACCCCAAATCCTTCATGTCAAATTATGCTGCCAGGTTCCTCTTGCATTCCTCTATGAGCCTTGATGATCCTATCAAAAAGAGATCAATCCACATACAAAACTAGAATGAGTGGCTTACCCTCTACCATCAAATAGTAAAGGTTGGGATCTGCGTCACTCTTGACAAATCCCATCTTCTGCAAGTAGCTGTCAATCCTCCTACCATACCATGCCCTGGGAGCCTGCTTGAGTCCATATAGAGCTTTCTTCAATCTGCACACATGAGTTTGCCTCTCATGAGTCTCAAAGTCCTCTGGATGTTCTATGTACACTTCTTCCTCTATCACTCTGTTCAAGAATGCTGTCTCGATGTCCATCTAGTGCATCTGCCATCCCATCTGAGCTGCTAGAGATATAACTGACTGGATAAAAGTGTATCTGGCAATTGGGGCGAAGGTCTCTTCATAATCTATCCCTTCTTTTTGTGCATACCCCTTTGCCGCGAACCTAGCCTTGTATTTCTCCATGTTGCCATTTGCAGCATACTTGATCTTGTAGATCCATCGAGAACCTACAACTGGCCTGTCCTCAGTGCTCGACACCACCTCCCAAACATCATTCGTCATGATAGAGCTATACTCTTCTAGCATGGCATATACCCACACTTGATGTTGTGCGACCTCTTGAAAGCTGGAAGGTTCTGCAACCTGAACCACCAATGCTTGGTACCTATCAGGCTATCTATGTTGTCTTTTGCTCGTCTTAGGAGTTCCAATGAACTCCTCTGCATCTCTTAATGTCTGACGAACCTCTCTGCTGGCTCGACCACTAGTCGTGGGAGGTTCTGCCAGTTCCTCCTCATCCTGTCTCTGCTGCTCCATCTGCTGAGAACTCCCTGGATTTCCTGCACCTGAGGAAATATTGGTACTGGTCATAGTATTTGATCCTTGTGATTGTCCTCTTGCCTGTCCCACTGGCTTCCCCTGCAGCTGGGCTAAAGGAGCTTCTGCTGACTGATTCTGATCACATGCAGGCATCTCACGAGATCTCCTGAAAGCTCAGTCCTCCATGAACTTTATGTCTTGCCCTACTACAATCTTCCTATTTCTGGGAATGTAGATTTTGTATGCCTTTGAGGTTTCACTGTACCCAACAAAGAACCCCTTCTCTGTAGTTCAATCCAATTTGGTCCTTTTATCATCTGGCACGTGGTAATAAGCAATGCTGCCAAAAATTCTAAAGTGGCTAACATCTGGCTTCTTCCCTGTGAAGACTGCTTCTGGCGTTTTCTTTCCTAATGCTCTATGAGGAGTCCTGTTTTGAATATACACTGCCGTGTTACATGCTTCTGCCCATAAAAATCTGGGTAGATCCCGATCATATAACATAGTCTTTGCAA
Source organism: Pinus taeda (assembly GCA_000404065.3). Taxonomy (NCBI): domain Eukaryota; kingdom Viridiplantae; phylum Streptophyta; class Pinopsida; order Pinales; family Pinaceae; genus Pinus; species Pinus taeda. The sequence goes on along the minus strand of APFE031254313.1, from coordinate 205,417 downwards.
GTCCAACAATGGTTCTATTTTTCCGCTCCGCTACACCATTATGCTTATGGATTATATGGAGTTGTCCATTCTCTCTTGATGCCTTCCTTTTCACAAAAATATGTGAATTCTTTATCAATATATTCTCCACCATTATCTGAGCAAAACACCTTGATCTTCTTCCTTGTCACATTCTCCACGAGAGCTTTAAACTCACTAAAACGATCGAAGACCTCATCCTTGGTCTTCAAAAAGTAGATCCAAGTTTTCTTGGAATGATCATCAATAAAGGTGATGAAATATTCGGCACCGCTGAGAGCTCTAGTGGACATTGGGCCTCAAATATTTGAGTGTATAAGTCTTGACACGCCATCAACTCTGTTGTCACTTCTTGGAAATGTTGCCTTAGCATACTTCCCAAGTATGCATCCTCTGCACACATCATCATACTTTGTGTCAAGTTCTGGAACCCCTGGTACTGTTTCTTTGAGCATCCTGAGTGCTTCATGGTGTAGATGTCCCATTCTCTTGTGCCATAACTCATTCAACTCCTTCTCACTGTTATTGTCACTACCTATTAGTGCCATTGGAGAATCGATTTGTAACCGGTACAATTTGTTACTTTGAACTCCAATCGGTCTTTCCTTTTTCCTGCTCGGGTGTTTGACGAACACTTTCTTCCCTATGAAGTGAATATCATACCCCTTATCCTATCACTGGGATACTGAAATCAGGTTCATACCCAACCCTGGCACATGCAATACATCTATACTGCTGGTGCTTGCTCCTGACTCCCCCTGAAAATCTATGGTGGCTCTCCTTACTGAAGTACATTTCGTTCTATTTCCCATAGTAATTTGGAAGTCCATCTGCTCCTCTTTGTAGCTAGATAAATATTCTCTAACCCCTGTCATGTGAGCTGATGCTCCACTGTCTATATACCAAACTCCCTATGAAGCTGATCCTGCTAAGCAAGCAAATTCGTCCTCCAATTTGGAAGACAAATTTGAACTCTCTTGAATGTTACTTCTATCCATGGCTATAGTGTACTATTCCTCTCTTCAACCTTGATGCTAGCTCTGCTCTAGTGAATTGCTGCAAAAACCCCTCTGCGTCCAACTAGAGATCTGTTCAACAAGAAAATTTGAGCTACTTCCTCTGCCTCTGGAATCACTTGTTCAGGAAAATCCATATTTTTTCTGCTCCTCTCTAAGAAAAATCGGTCTTCCACAAGTAATTTGGCCTTCTCACAAAAAGACTACGTTGCTCCTTGAGAATTTCGACCTGCTGCCCATGTTGAGCAGCGAAATTCCTTCTTTTCTCTTTTGAGCTCTTCGACTGATCAATGAAGCTCTGATACCATGTGAAATTTTATGTAACACAGCTACTGGAAATTATTCTTCTAACTCAAAATTAATTATGCAGTTTATTTGCTACGACAAATAACGAATAAAATCACAACTTCAATTTTCACCATAAAAATACTACAGAAAATAAATACTAGAAATTGAGAAATTCTAGCACACACAATAATTTTGACACCGTAATTTTTGGATAAATGTCCTTGGAAAAACCCAACTTGGGAAAACCAATGCAACAGATGAGGGTTTTATTATTAATATTCAACAACAAATCTGAGTACAATAATTTAGATGCCCAACTGGCAATCTAATCTGAGGAAAACACTGGCAAAAATATTGTGAGAATTAGCTATTTTCTGCCTCCGAAATCACTTCCCCAGCTTTTGCGCTAAGCTCTCTGCGTCACCCTCTACACAGAGCTTGCGCTGACCCTTTGGAGATTTCGGTCTTCCTTCCATTGCCTCTTCCGAGAACTGGAAATCTTCCTCCCGGAATGCTACTGCCCTCCTCTTCCACTTGCTACTCACCCTCTGGCTCTATCTTCTCTACTGAGATGCTGCTTCTGAGAAAATCGAACTACCTGGGCAACTGAGTATTTGCACTGGATGATTTCTCCATCACCACATCGACTTCCTCTTATAATCCACTGTTGGAGCACCAACGACCAAGATTAAAACATAATCGATGGCTAGGATCATCTTGGAGTTGATCTGTGTGAGTTTCTAGATGATTCTCACCTTATCTCAATTAATACTGATTAATTAACCATATTCCCTAAGTTTAGACTTAGGAAATATTTAAAAATCAGTTAATAATCTAATTGAGACACTTAAGTGGAATTTCCAGAAACGATTTCTAGGTTTTGGAGATCTCATGTATTCTAGGCTCTCCACAAAATTTCGTGGCTAGAGCACATCCGATGCTAGAAAAACTAACATGTATATTGATCATAATGTTGATGCTTAAGATGGATTACCAATCCGACTCTTCTTATGAGAAATTTTCAATGGAATGACTGTCCTTGTACATGTGATCAATTATGAATACCTCCCTAGTTAAGATGGAGTGTTGGAAGTTGTAACTAGTTTCGGTCTTCATAATTGTGATGATGTCATGACTTGATGTAATCATTGTACTTGTCAAAAGAAAAGAAAAGGAAAATATTTATTTTGGAAAAGAAAAATCATTTATTGCAAATGGGTTTCTTGCCCATGGGTTTGATCCTAAGTTCAAGCACCCATTGAGTGCTATAGGGTTTTAGTGTAAATTCAAAATCAGGGTCACAATGAAGAAATCCTTGAGGGCTCATGTATCAATGTAAAAGAAATTTATTTTATGTAAAGGTCATGTCTAGAAACCTCCAAGGATTAGGTCGGCCAACCATGAAAGTTAGCCTAGATGAGGCCCTTGCACCCACATGAAATGCTAGCCTTCATCCTCCACACAACACAGATGAGGAGTTTGTTTTCTCTTAAGTGATTTGAGGTAGAAATAGAGGTGCATAGAAAAAGAAGGTAGCTAGCAAAGAAGGTTTTCTTTCTCTTGGACGAATTTCTCTCATGATTGTTCACACATGCGAGTTTCTTAGATATGAAAGTGGAGAATGTTTTTATTGGTGGCTAACCTGATCCTTGGTTTGGTGAGTTGGTCTTGATTAGTGGTCTTAGAAGTCTTCATTGAAATTCTATAAGAATAAGTTCTTTGGGTTTTCCCCATTTGGAGGGGTTTTGCCCTGGCTTGTAGCCTATTTATGGTGTTCTCTTGTTATTTTGTGTGTTGAGAAATCTAGGGCATGAATAGTTAAAAGATTTCTCTGCTTGATAATTGCTTGTGATATACTTTTACTTCTTAGCTCATAGTCTTTTCTTCGTTATGTTATTATTGTTTTCTTTTCATCAAGACAATTACCAATATGCACAATAAAATCAAGTGACATAGTATGTAGGCTTGTCAGCCAGGGCCAAAACCTCTCACCTCTTGAGACCCTTGATGAATACCAAAACCATGACAAAGACCCTTGACTCTAGTATCCTCCCAAGAACCTTGTTACTAACCTTGATTCTCTGCCTCTTCCCTTTATTGATTTTCTTCCTTATCTTGAACTGCTTTTCTCGACTCCTTCTAGAGAAACTCAGTCTCTATTCTTCACACTGCTCTTTCTCAACTTCCTCTAGAGAATCTTGGTCTCTAGGCTTTCCCTGGTCTCTTCTAAAGAAACTTGATCTCTAGATCTCTTTCTCGGTTACGTAGAAGAATCCTTCCTTTGCTGCCCCAGAAGAAACCTCTCCTTCACTTGCCCAAAAGAAATGTCTCATTTGCTTGCCTAGAAGAAATGTCTCCTTTGCTTGCCCAGAAGAAACCTCTTCTTCGCTTGCCCAGAAGAAACCTTATTGCTTCTTCACAGTTCTTCTTGACCTCTTCTTCGTACTTCTGTTTTACTTCTTCTTCACACTTCTGCTTGATTGAATGCAAGTCGAGTTGCTTGCCTCTAATTGACGCTGAGTGTGGCTATATATACACTTGCACACATGTCCTTTAGGTTGATATCATCCCTAGAGGTTAGGCCGACTTCTTCCAGCATGTTCTTCTATCGTTGTAGGCCGAATTGAAGAGGATAAGTGACAAGGTCTTGGAGGATACTTTACATAGACAATATTGACCTTTTATAAAGTGTAACATGACTTCATTACATGACAATGACTCTTATCATTTTATGACTAGATGACAAATAATTCCTAAAAACTCTCAATGGGAGTCTTGACTCAAAAATAAAATCTCTTGCTCATGAAACCCATGAAGCAAGCAATAGAATAAATTTATTTTTCTTCTTTACATCACCTTACATAAAATCATAATTACATGTCATTATGAAGACTGAACCTAGTTACACCTTTCAACATTGTGATCTTCTATGGTTGACATTTATTTGATGATGAGAAGAACACAATAATGATGATAATGAAGTAATAATATGTCACAAATAAATGTCACTGTTTAAGAGAAATCATGTAATTATCTTACCCTAATGAAATCCCAGGATTTCTCAACAGTTTTGGTGGCAGCCTTGGTCTTGGATATCTCATTTTGATCTGATTCTAGAAGAGGAGGTTTGTTGGGTTTTCCCATTGTGGGTTTTGCCTTGGCCTCTGGCCTAATTTTGGTGTCTCTTGTCTCTTTATATGATCTCTATATTTGCCTGGTTGATTGAACATTTGTATAATTGCTTGATTCAACAAACTTCAATTGTCTCTTCTAGTCCAGCAGCTACACCCTTGTAACAATCCAGAATTTCGGCCCAACTACTCCAGAATTTTGGCCTAGCTACTCCAAAATTTTGGCCCAACTACAGTATTGCAATTTTGGCCCTTCCAACAACCCAACAACTTGGCACGTATGAGACAAGGAGAGAGCAAATTCGACGTCTTTTGCTTGACAAAGACTTCCTTCTCCTTCGCTAGGGTTTCCTTCCTCTTCCTTGAATTTCACAGCCTTTCTCTGCCTCCAACAACTGTAGATCGAACTTGTTGTCAATGTGCTCCAAATGAGTCGAGTTGCTGCCCTTTTATAGTGGTTTCTTCCTCTTTAATTAGGTCGACTTGTCCAGGTTGAAGCCAACTTGGTGGAGGAGGCCTAAATGATCTATTTTACATAAAAATAAGTTTCTTTCTTGATTGATAGAGCCCAAGAAGTGTCTTTTACATTATGACATGGACAAGGACACTTGACTTAAAACCTATAATGTTAGTTTTTGGTAGCATTGAATGTGCTCTAGCCATGAAAATTAGTGGAGAGGCTAAGGCACATGAGTTCTAAAAAACCCAGAAACCGTTTGGTGAAATTCCACCCAGATTGTATTTTATTAAAATAATTAATATTTTTAATGGGGTTCCGAAGTCTAAACTTAGGAAAATTAAAGTATTAATGGGTATTAATCAAAATATGGGTGAGAATGTTTTGGAAAGCGGATCAAGTCAAGTTTTTAATCTTAGCCGTTGATTAGAGACTTAATCTCGGCCTTTGAAGTCTCAATGAGAAAAGTATAAGGAGGCTTCGGGTTCATTCAGAAAAACACACGGAGAGAACGAAATGATCTAGAGTTCAAAATTTCTGCGGCTAGAAAGCTGAGAAGTTCGAACTAAGTGATCATTCTGTAATAGAGGGGTAGGGATAGTTCGGGAGTATTGGGCAAAGAGGCGGAGAGCCACTAGTGGAGGCAACGCAACACTTAGAGGGACTGATGCTGGGCTAGTCTGGGCCCACGTAGTCTTGACGTAGAGCCAAAAGGGCCAACGCAAAAGTGAGGCTGCCCAAATCCGAAACTGCCGGGGAGCTGCCAGAACAGCTGGGAGAGGTTGACGCAGAAGCTTCAGGGGGCAGAAGAGATAGCTTAGAGCTGACGCAAAACCTATAAGGTTGACGTAGGGCCTATGCAGAGATAGCCGAGATTAGCCAGTTCTGCTGCCAAATCGACTAGAAACTGCCGGGTGAAGTGAGGTAATCTCACTCAGTTTTCCGCCATTATATTTTTCTCTGTAATTGAATTGCCGGGAGGGCATCCAACATTGTATTCAAAACTACTGCTTAATAATGTAAAACCCTCAGAGCTGTTGCACCAGTTTTCTCGCATTGGGTTTTTTCGGGGGACTATTTTGTCCAAAAAATAATGGTGTCCTATGTATCTTGTTCTTTGCTCAGTTTCTTGTTTCATGTAATCAAATTAAATTGGTGTAGGCTGCAAAGGTAATTTACTTCAGTGTTTTTGAGAAAAAAACTTGATAATGTATATTAAAATCAAGTAGGAGAAGTAAACTCAGTTTTGCTGTAGTAGGGGTTCCTTGAGTATAGGAATCTTCACATGGTATCAGAGGATTGATTTTGAAACAGGCAGAGCAAATCCAATGCTGAGCGGAGAGGCCAATCGCTGCATTTGGCAGCAATTGGAATCCCCTTGAAGGGATTGCACAGTCCTTGCTGGGAAAGCAGAGATTCCGAGGAAATCTCTCTAAGAGAGTCGACAAAGAGGTACGATTTCTGGTTCATGAGCTTGCAGAGACAAAGGGAGTGATGTAGAGCCTCAGTGCAGTGCTTGAAGGGCGCAGTATCTACCGGGGCAGAAAGCCGTCGGAAAAGAGCGAAGATACATAGAAGGGGAATTTTCTCCTCAAAGGACTTTTCTCGTGAAAAGTCTGAATTTTTCACTTGCCAGGCAGCAGACCAGTGTTACGCAGTGGCTAGAGGAGTCAGTTCGATAGTTTGGGTGAGATGGCATCACATGGGCTCAAAGATCAGGACAGGTTGGAAGGAGCCTCCAACTATGTCATATGGAAGACCATAATCTTAGCTGTTCTGGAGGAGTATGATCTCGAAGCTTACGTCAAGAGTGTTGTTGCTATTCCCATAGACAATGATCAGAAGAAGAAGTACAAGGCCGAGCAGGGAAAGGTGAAGAGGCTCATACTCGATGGAGTTCGAGATCATGTGGTCTCACACTTGTAGGGAAAAGATATAGCCCGAGAAATGTGGGAAGCTTTGTCTTCACTGTATGAAGGTTCTTCCGAACAAACAGAAGATGTACTTAGAACAAAAGTTGCAGTGGACATTGATGTAGAAGGGAGAAGGGGTTAACTCCTATCTTCAACGCCTTCAGGACACCAGAGACTAGCTTGCTGCAGTGGGGTCTACTCCTCAGTCTACCGCAATGGTAAGGACGACCCTGATTGGAGTCTCAGATGAATGGCAAGTCTTCGTCCAAAGTATATTGGGCAGGGAAAGGCTACCTTCATGGGAGGAGATGTGGGCAACCCTTCAACAGGAAGAATTAAGGAGGGATTTGGTTAAGGTCAACCTCAATGGCAATGGTCGGAGTGGCACGAAGACCAAGGAGGAGGAGGAGAACACAACTCTAGCATCAAAGGGACAACAAAAGTAGAAGCGGAAGAAGGACATTTCGAAGGTAAAATGTTTCAGATGTGGTGAGATCGGCCACTTTGCATCCCATTGTCCTTTGAAGCAAAAGGATAAGGATGAGAAACATGATCCTAACGCTGCTCCAGCAAAAAATGACGAAGATGAGTTTGCCATGAGTGCCCACGCATCTCTAGGAGGGAAATGGGGCGATATAGAACTGTAGTCGGGAGGATTACATTTGGGTAGGATCCTTGAGGAACCCACCTCTTGGATCAATTCCTTGCTACGGGAGCCCGAGATTCAGCGGTAGCGAGATGGACTTAGTGTCAGATGATGCAGTGGGTTGGTTGGAGAGACAGATGCAGTAGCCTGAGACCAGAGATTGATCACCGCAGAGCAAGGTTGGCAGCAGTGCAGATGGCATAGTGCAGAAGTCAGCAACAACGTAGGAGATTCAAAGGGTCAGAGACTAGTAGCAGTCAGATTCCAACATTCACGTGGTATTATGCTTAACACAGTTAGTTCAGAAATTTTGGATGTTTTTCCGTTGTTGAGCAGCAACAATTGGAAAATGACGCAATGTAGAGCTAGCAGTGGCAGTGTTAGTAGCAGATGTAGAGGGAGCTGTAGTACTAATGCAACAATGGCAGTGTTAGCAACAGATGCAGAGGGAGCTGTAATACTAATGCAACCGTGGCATTGGTAGTGTCATGGGCAGTAGTACAGTAGTAGCAACACAGTGTTGGTGGCAACAACAATGTAGAAAGTAGATGCTTCAGAGACAGCAACATGCAATTGGGCATTGTTGCTAGAGCACTTTCCTCGCTAAGAGGTAGTGTTAGTTTTTGGTAGCATCGGATGTGCTCTAGCCATGAAAATTAGTGGAAAGTCTAAGGCACATGAGTTCTAAAGAACCCAGAAACCGTTTGGTGAAATTCCACCAAGATTGTATTTTATTAAAATAATTAATATTTTTAATGGGGTTCCTAAGTCTAAACTTTAGGAAAATTAAAGTATTAATGGGTATTAATCAAAATATGGGTAAGAATGTTCTAGAAAGCAGATCAAGTCAAGTTTTTAATCTTAGGCATTGATTAGAGACTTAATCTCGGCCGTCGAAGTCTCAACGAGAAAAGTATAAGAAGGAGGCTTGGGGTTCATTCAGAAAAACACACGGAGAGAATGAATTAATATATAGTTCAAAATTTTTGGGGCTAGGACATTGAGAAGTTCGAACTAAGTGATCATTCTGCAACAGAGGAACAGGGATAGTTCAAGAACACTGGGCAGAGAGGTGAAGAGCCACTAGTGGAGGCAACGCAACACCTAGAGGGACTGACGCTGAGTTAGTCTGGGCCCACGCAATCTTGACGCAAAGTCAGAAGGGCCAGAGCAGAAGTGAGGCTGCCCTCATGCAGAAATCTGAAACTGCGGAATAGCCGGGAGAGGTTGATGCAGAAGCTCCAGGAGGCAGAAGAGATAATGCAAGGCTGACGCAGAACCTGTAAGGCTGACGCAAGGCCTACATGGGGCCAGCGCAGAGATAGCCGGGGTTAGCTAGTTTTGCTGCAGGATCAGCCAGAAACTGCCAGGTGAAGTGAGGTAATCTCACTTAGTTTTTTGCCATTATATTTTTCCCTGTAACTGGATTGTCGGGAGGGCATCCAACATTGTATTCAGAACTACTGCTTAATAATATAAAACCCTCAGAGCTGTTGCACTAGTTTTCCCGCATTGGGTTTTTCTGGGGACTATTTTGTCCAAAAAATAATGGTGTCTTATGTATCTTGTTCTTTGCTCAGTTTCTTGTTTCATGTAATCAAATTAAATTGGTGTAGGCTGTAGAAGTAATTTACTTCAGAATTTTTCAGAAAATAACTTGATAATGTATATTAAAATCAAATAAGAGAAGTAAATTCAGTTTTGCTGCAGTAGGGGTTCCTTGAGTATAGGAATCTTCACATAGAAGGCTACAATGGAAGCTTTGACCTAAAAATCATTGACTTAAGCATGAAACCCATGATTTAATAAGTCAATTTCTTTTACAATAAAAAATTGTTTTCTTTCTTTTGACAAATACATTACATCATGACTCATACAATTATGAAGATCGACACTAGTTACATTTTTCAACACTCCCTCTTAACTAGGGATTTATTCATAATTACATATATACACAGGTACATGGAAGATCTCAAAATGATATGCTCTATGAAGAGTCACAAAATACACAATTCTACATATTAGATACTTGATTAGTGTACTCTAATCTGGTGGGACTAAGTTGTACTCAAGATTTAGCCACTCTAGGTACCATCAGGCTTTGAAGCTTTAACACCAACCCAGGGATCTAGGTGCATATCCAAGGTCGGAGCTCCATGACCAACACCACCCTCCCTACTTCAGGATTTAGACATCAACACATAGGTCGGCGATATGTCCTCCCAAGCATCTTGTTGCCACAAGAAGCTTCATCTCTCCTTATCAACTAAATTAGATATATATCCATCAACATGCTTCAAATGTTCAAACCTTTTACGGAGAGATCCTGCACAATCGCAACCCCAATCAGTAATAAACCTTCAAGTATATATACAAGTAAACACGAACCTTCGGGGTCCTTAATTATTCTAATGTTACTTATATCATGAATCAAGCTATCTAAATACAATCTGTTGGAAGCTTTTTTCTTCTTTCACTTCTTTAGTAGCACCAAATACAACCTTAGTACTTCTCAAATCTTTTGTTTGCAAATCCATCTGTAGTACTTTAATTCATTCTTCAGTTTCATTCTTTCTTCAAGGTATTTACTTATGACAGTCATAATATGCCCTCCCTCTTAATTGGGGAGATATACCTTTTCTTTCATCCAAGCTCCCTCTCAACTTAGGGAGATCAACAACTTCCTTCTATTATAATATTGTAGAGAGTACAATATTTCAAGGCTTTGTTTCTTTCTCATGGCATCAAGGTCATTTTGATCATCATCATGCTCATCATTATTATCATCTTCAATTACGAACATCTTCAATATCTTGAAGATTATGTACCTGCAAAAATTTAATAACAAGTACAACAAAATACAACTATATAGAAGCATGAAGTCAACTATATCAAAATCATGGAAGCATCAAAACATTCAAGCTTTAGACATCAAATACCTAAACCAAGTTAGGTTCATATTCAACAAGGGTCACATCTTTTATATTCAAGACTTTAACAACTTGCTAGGGTTTTGTCACAATCCCTAGACTCCATCATCATGACTTAAAGCAACTCAATCAAGATATCAATCCTATCATAGCACTATACATCTAAGGTTTCATCCATGTCAAATTCTACTAAGGTTTGTTGCAAACCCTAGACTAAATCATATCAATAATCGAAAACAATATACTTCTAGGGTTTCATTATCATGCCCTAGAATATCAATCTCTACTAGGGTTTTGTTATATACCCTAGATTTCATCAACAATCAAGATAATATACTCTCTCACACACACACACACACACACATATATATCTATTAGGTAAACTTCAAGATACAAAAATTAGTACATTGGAGTTAGATATACAACAATTTTGACCAGGCAAGGGTTTCGATCATACAAATGAATATACACTTAGGGTTTCATTCCTAGGATCTTACTTTAGTTATTACAAAGGTTTTTTTCATAAACCGTAATTCACTAAACCCTAAAAATCTAGGGTTTTATTAACAACAAACCCTAAAGGATTTCATCAACAATCAAGATAGTATACTTGCATATATCTATATATATATATATATTAGGTAAACATCAATACATTGAAGTTAGATATACAACAATTTTGACTAGGCTAGGATTTCGATCATATGGATGAATATACACTTAGGGTTTCATTCCTAGGATCTTCCTTTAGTTATTAAAAGGGTTTTGTTCATAAACCCTAATTCACTAAACCCTAAAAATCTAGGGTTTTATTAACAACAAACCCTAAACTTAAAAAAATAGGATTTCTAGACTTTATCAACCCCAATGTAGACTATGGCTTTATTAAATATTATTAACATCGACATACCCTTAGCATTAAGAGGCTAGGGTTTTACAGTCAACCCTAAAGGTTAGGGTTTCACAAAAATGAACAAGAAACAATATAACGAGGGTAGATTCAATCTAATGATTAATCTCCCTAACAAGAATCTTTATGATTCAAAACCCTAGACATAAAGATGTCAGTGATATAAAGAAAATTTCAAAAGAAGAATGATCATACCTTTTGTATAAAGAAAACCTTGCAACAAATCTTCTAGTCTATGACATACCTTGAGTTGTTCTTTAATAAACCTTGTAAGACATCCATTCTTGAAGGGCTTCCTTTGCAACATAACTTCTTTGATGACTCAAGTCTTTCCTTTGAAGTCTCCTCCACAGTGTTTGTGTATTTTGCATGCTTTCCTATGAAAGAAAATATAAAGAAAAAATTGTTGGTATACAATACGAATAAATTGCGTGGTGAGGAGGAAACCAAACATAAAGAGGAAACAAAGAACAATATACTTATCTTTTGGTAAAATGGTTAAGGCTCCCTCTTAAATCAATCTTTTTGAGGGAAACCTACAACATAGACAATCCAAAAATGTTCTAACAAGATATATTAGATCTACAAACTCTAGAAATCAAAGCATATTACAAAACTTAAAATAGTAGATTAAGAAGGATATGGAAGAGGAGACTTAATAATATAAGTCTTTGACTTCAGACTCTTCAGTCTTGTTTTTCTTAGGTGGAGCTTCATCGAGAACATTTACATGTTCTCTTTCTCTCTTCTTATTCTTGGATTTTCTGGACATTGACTTTTGTAGTTTCCCATCTTATGACAATTATAGCATTCAATCTTTGATAGATAAACCTTCTTCTTTGGACCTTTGAACTTCTTGTATGCTCCCTTTTTCTTTTGATGAGCAGAGTAGGGATTTGAAGTGTTGTCTTCTTCATCCTCCTTCTTGTTACTCACTAATTAGATGCAAACTTCTTCTTGATTGCATGCATTCCACATTTGTTCAAAGGTTGGAGCATCTTTCCAATTGCTAATTCTTGATGCAAAAGAGCTCCAAGATTTTGGTAGACCTAGTAGTGCAGTAATCACGGGTTCTTTCTCTGGTAAAATTTCATCAGTAGCTTGGAGTTCATTTCTTATTGTAGATATCCTTACAAAATATGATGACACAGTGTCGTCTTTTGTCATCTTTATTGTTCTTAGTTCATTCTTGAGACTAGCTATCTGACCAATATTCTTGATGGTGAACAACTTGGAGAGGGATTCATACATTTCTTGAGCGGAATCTATAGTGGATATGTATGGGATTAGATTGTCCTTTACTTCATCTACTATTAGATTCATGGCCAAGATGTTGGTTTCCCTGAACTTCTCCTTTCCTGCATCATCTGTAGGTTTCTTAATTTTCACTTGAACAAGATCCAAAACTTTATGCTTAGCGAGAATAAGATCTATCTTCTTCTTCCATGCCCTGTAGTTGGAGGCTCCTTCTAGCTTGTTTTTAGACTTCATTGTCATGTCTTCTATTCTTGATATAGTAGACTTTCCTCTTCTTATATGATCCTTTCCTTTGACTCTTTCAGCAGATCTTCAAGCTGCCTTTTTCTTCCTTCTTCACCTTAGCTCTAAAACCATGTTAGAAAATCAGAAAGACAGAAATATTTTCTTATGTTGATAATTACTTGTGATATTCTTGTACTCTTATTATCTTTTATGTTCTTCTTTTATCTTTTTTCATTAAGCAATCATCAAATCAAAACATGAAGATCAACGACCCCAGTTGTAGGCACTCAACCAGGGCTAAAATCCCTCTCTAGGGGAAAACCCAGTCAAACTCTTCCACTAATCAAATTGAGATAGACCAAGACCTTAGACTTGACCAAAAGACCTTCCTCCTCTACTAAGTCAGCCTTCCAATATGATTCAACAAACTTCAGTAGTCTCTTCTAGTCTAGTAGCTACACCCTAGTAACAATCCAAAATTTCGGCCCAGCTACTCCAGAGTTACGGCCCAGCTACAATACTGCAATTTTGGCCCTTCCAGCAACCCAAAAACTTCGCACATGTGGGACAAGGATAGAGAAAAATCTACTTTTTTTTCTTGACAAAGACTTCTCCTTCGCTAAGGTTTCCTTCCTCTTCCTTAAAATTTTCACCCTTTTTCTGCCTCCAGCAACTGCAAATCGAACTTGTTGTGAATGTGCTCCAAATGAGTCGAGTTGCTGCCCTTTTATAGTAGTTTTTGCCTCTTTAATTAGGCCGACTTGTCCAAGTTGAGGCCGACTTGGTGGAGGAGGCCTAAATGACCTATTTTACATAAAAATAAATTTCTTTCTTGATTGATAGAGCCCAAGAAGGGTCTTTTACATTATGACACGGACAAGGACACTTGACATAAACCCTAGGATCCTACAATGGAGGCTTTGACCTAAAAATCACTGACCCAAGCATGAAACCCATGCTTTAATAAGGCAATTTCTTTTCCAATAAAATTTCTTTTTTTTCTTTTGACTAATACATTACATCATGACTCAAATACAATTATGAAGACCGACACTTGTTACATTCTTCAACACCGTCACCTTCATCACTATTTTTAGGGCCCTTCCACTCATTTTGGCACACGAGGAACTTCACTAGGCCTTTCAATGGCCCTCCTAGCTATTGTATTACCATTTTGGCCCTCTTGAGAAGCTTATTTTTCATATTATGGAGCTATTTGGTGGGTTTGTCACCAAAAGGACGTTATTTTGCACATTATTTTCTTTGTAGGGGCATCATTAGACCTAATTAGGAAAATTGAACCCTTATAGGATGATATATATTGATGAGAGGATCATTTGATTCTCATCATTACTTGGATTGGTATCTCTCTCTTCTTGAGAATTTCTCTATAGCTATTGATGGAACAATTGGATAAATCTTGATACATTTTGATATTTGGATAACTTTTCTTGGTCTTGGAGCTTTGATTTTCTCTCTCTTCGATGATTGGATATACTCGCTATACTCGTAAATGCTCCTTTTCATGGTTTATCTTTCTCTCTTGTATACATGTCTAATGTATGGAAATTTCGCTCATGAAATATGAAATTATGCCCTAATGTAATGCGAATTTAACAAATTTTGATTTTGTGAGGGTTTTGCATATATTATACGTTGTGGTATGGTGACTGAATTCCTAGGGGTATATTATCTTCATAATTGTCTTGAGAAGTCATCAAATTGTTGGGATAAGAAGTATAAATTTCTTTGGTAACCTTAAAGCTACCTCTAGGGTTATGCAACGCTGCCTTAGGACTCCTTGATTGGGTAAAAGCACTCCAAATTTTGAAAGTACAAGTGAGTCCATTCTCCCAATAGGCTAGGCACTGATCCAATCCTTGGTGATCACCTCAACGAATACCTTTTTCACCTCTTTCTCTCTTTTCTAAGCCCTAACCCTAGGGATCTCCTAGGGCATCACACGAAATCCATTGCAAACATCCTTTTCAAGAGCGAGTTGGGCTAGAACTATGCTAGGGTGTCCTCTAGGCCCTCACAAATTTTGAAAAACTTCCCATGGGTAGATTTGGAATTATCCCAAGCCCTAGCCCCAACTCCGTTCTTAGCCTTAGGTTTCCTTGGTTAGTGGCTTCATCAAGGATCATTGTATTGAAAACTCAAGTCAATTTTGATTTCTTTGATCCTTTTCTCCCCCCTTACTCGGTCAAGACCTTTTGTTTGAAGTTTCCCTAAAACCCTTGACCTTGTTTGGGTCCACTTGGGCTTCTTGGTTGTCCCACACCCTTTATCACTCTAATTTCACAAGGATCATCTCAAGAAACCTATTCTCCTAAGATTCTTAGTTCTAGGCTTCTCATATCAAGAAATATTCCTCATCCCTAGGTCTAGGCTTCCCTTTGAGCCCTTCTTGGAGAGCCATATATCTTGATTCTTAACCCCTATCATTTGAGTCTTTTCTTTGAATAGGATCTAGAAATCACTACCTCTCCATAATCGATATATCATCCTTGGTGATTTTCCTTATACCAGGACTCCTCCCATTGGTGAAAGTTCGTAAAGAGTAGGGGACAATGACCAAGGTGACAATAGGTTTTTGTCCCATTGTTGCCACTTGGTCTAGTAGTTGCCCCTTTGGAACCCCTCCTAGGAGCCCATGCTAGATTGAGCGGTAACAGGGCCCACAATATTCAGTAGCAGGAGGATTAGTGTCAACAGGCGCAGTCAGCTCTTTAGGGACAGTTGCAAAGCTAGTTGCAGTCAAATACATGAGAGGCAGTTGCAAAGCTAGTTGGGCACAGTCAGGTCCTTAGTAGGTAGTGCAGAGCTAGTTGCAGTCAGTTACTCAATGGATAGTTGTAGAGTTAGATGCAGGGACACAATAGATCAAAGATCGAGTTTCCAGTTGTAGGTGCAAGAAATTCATGTGATTGTAGGAGACATTATGAATTGGCCAGTTGCAAGTAACAGGTTTAGTTCCAACCAGAGTGAGACTCCATAAGCGAGTTTCCATCCAGGAGAGATTTCCCAGTTCTGTTTCAAAGGGAGATTAGGTAAAGACTCATTATTGCAGTAGTTGCAACAATAGTGCAGTGATAGCAACAACGTGAGGTCAGAGTTGATTCACCTACAGGTGGTAGTAGGTGGATCAGAGTTTGCGTAGTAGTTTGGTGGATAGTGAAAGTCAGTTGTATCATAGATGTTAAACATCAAGAGCATGGATAGTCCAACTACAACATGTTCCCACAGAGCAACAGGCCGCAGATATACTCATGAAGGCTCTAGGGAGAGCCAAGTTCGTCTAGTTCAGAGAATAGATGGGTGTAGTGGAGAACACCTTCCTCACTAAGAGGGAGTGTTAGAGTTTATGGTAGCATCTGAAAAGGTGTTCTAGACTTCTAGTCTTTAAGGTGTCAGAGAGGCTAAGGAGCACGAGATCTGCAAAACCTAGAAAAGGTTTTTGAGAGAAAACACTTAGCTACTCCTCTATTAAATTAATTGATCAATAATTAAAAGGTTCCTAAGTCTAACTTAGGAAAATTGATTAATTAATGGGCATTAATCGAGGAAATCGATTTTTCTCTAAAGACTTCCAAAAAAAGTGATTTGATGGAGTCTAAGATGATCTGAGCCATAGATCATGATTAGATCTTGGTCATTGATGCTCCAGCGAGAGATTATAAGAGAAAGTTGATGGGATGGAGATAGACACAATGTTGTGAAGCAAGGGAGCAAGGCAGTGCGAATTACGCAGTTCGCAGTATTCAGCGAGGGAAGAATTCAAGCCAGAGAGTAGCAAGGGTTTGCAACCAGAGAATTTTTCAAGTGGTTATCCAGTTTCCAGTTGCAGGGAAGGAAGGTCGAGTTATTCAGCAGGGTTGCCCAGTTTTCCAGTGCGAGTTGCCCAATTTGCCAGTTCGAGTTGCAGGGAGAGGGATCGATTCAGTTGCTAGTGCTCGAATCAAGTCTCAGGAGGCCTAGCGAATTTATTCCAGAGGCAGAGACAAGCATGATGACTTGGTAGGAGGAGTTTCTGGAGTAGTGCGAAAGTCCCAAAGGTTGTAGTGCGCGTTTCTGCCTAGTGGTGCGAGTTTCAAGGAGGAGTGTGAGTGGCCAAGGAGAGGCCAGATCAATTTGCTGAGAGGGAGAGGGATTCTCCCAGTATTTTGCAGTGAGATAAAATTGCTGGAGGATTGCGAGTTGGGCATCTAGTTGTAATTCTCCAGATTTTGCTGCATAATAAAAATAAGTCCTCGTCTGTTGCACCGGTTTTCCCTTCGGGGTTTTTCTTAGGACTATTAGTCCAAAAATATTGGTGTCTATTTTTTATGTGTGCATCTATCTCAATTCCTGATTTTTAATTTAGTAGCGTATTTTTATTGTGAAGAATGCGTCAATGATTTTTTCATTATTTGCCATAAACAAATAAACTGCTAATCAGTTAGGAGAATAAACTCCAATTGGTGCATTTAAGAAAATTTCACACTTGAGGCAAAGATGAGGCATTTTGTACGTATCTTTTGACTACCAAACTTCATAAAATCGACTTCTCTTGGAGTTGTTAAGCATAAGAGTTGGAGTGTTGTTTAGAACAGGAATTTCAGGTGGAATTCCACCCTCGTTTCGGAGAACTTCGAGTGTCTCCCTAGTAAGGAATTTGGGGAGTCCATTTCCAGGCTCTCATAGAGCTTCATTCTGTAGCTTTCCAATTTTGCGCACTTCCTGGGCGCAGAGGCAGTTTGTGTGATTCAAATTTGGTTCAGTTGGAGTCGGTTGGAGGATTCGGGAATTTACTGAAGAATTATCCACCTTGAGGCTAGAGTTTTGACACCATTTTGCAGGGCTAGAGTTGTAGTGAGTTGGAGGGCTGAATTTCTCTAATTTTGGAAGTGTGCAGAGGTTCTTGGGCAAAGGCTACGCAACGGTTGGAGGAAGAGGAGATTTGACAAGCCAAGGGTTCGAAAAGGGTAGGATTTCGAAGGACAATTTTTAGTGGAGCTTGGAGAAAGCTTGAGGAAGCTGATTTGGAGTCTTGGTAGGAGATTTCTCTCCTACAGTTCATAACACAATTAGAAAGGAAATTCACACTTCTTGTTGGGCTTTCCGGGTCCCCAAAATTAGCCTAAACGCTTTTTAGGTTTTTGTGGGTTTGGTGAGAGGAGTTTGGGGCTAAAATTTGCAGAATTTTATGAGCAGTATTTCAAGAAGAATGCCTTGTTCCATTAGTCAGCCAGTAGTAGAATTTTTTGGGCAGTGCATACTACCAGTTTGGAGCCATTCCAACACTTTGGTTAGTGGAATTTCACCTGGGGTTTGAATAGCTTGCTCGGCAAGCCCAGGTTCTATTGTTCCTATCATTTGATGTACTCAACAATCATTATTAATAAAATGGCTTAGCATTTTTGCCCAGTTTCTTTGGTGTTCTGATTTGTGTGTGTGGTTTCAATTTTTCTATTTGATATTCTTGGTGCATGTCTTTGGTATTCACTATTATTTTCCACTTAGGAATATTACATGTTTTTAGTTGATGTTTTGAGTATTTGGTATGGATAAAGGGGTGATTTGGATGATTGACTGATCTTCCCTATAAATTTGTTCTCTCACCTTACCAGGGGGGTTACCTTTTAGCCCTAGTCCAGTGGGACCTCCTTTAAGGCCTTGGGGTTATAGGAGTGGGTACTACTTGGGAAACCTAGATAGAAATAGTGTGTTCATTGTCCCTCACACCATACTTAACACTTTCCATGTCACATTATAAGCCCTTGATACCATCTCCAACTTGTCATTGGTTCATTGGGATTAGACAACCTCATATTCACATCCTTGAGTAGGGCTGGAAAACATTTTCGTGGAGGTTAATGCAACTAAAAGAATGGAAAATCATAATATGGCCACAATGAAAGAAAAGAAAATCAAAATGCAAAAGATAGTTGGGACATAAGTTAGCGCGTGGGAAAAAGCCTAGCATGAGCTCTACCCTCATTAACCATCACCTGGTTCTTAAGCACTTGATGCTCTATCTCATCAAAAGGAACCCTTGCATGTCCCAACCTTGATGAGCAATAAATTGCCTCATCTTGAGGGGTAAATTAAATGTTGTATTATAAAGAGCAAGCTTTGATCCTTGAGCTATGCTTTGTAATACAAAGCATTATCAGAAAGAAGTAAAAGACACACTAGAGGGGTTTAAAAAGCAAGCTGAACAAGGTAACTTATGCATCCATGATTACTCCCTCTGTTACATTTGTATACTCAAGATGTGGACTTCTATTCGCTGGTCCCTTGACCATGGCACTTGGCCATGGAGTCTTTCCCCTCCATTGTCACTTACCTACACAAACACCTATTGATTAAAGGGTTAACCTTGGAAATGCCACCTCCCTTTGAGAGATGTAAGCACCTAATAGGGTTGACAACTTGGCAACCCCAACAAAGGTAGGGAACACCTTTACGAGACTTGGTCTAGTTAGATATTTAAAAGTGATTCTAGTTTGAAACATTAATATGCCCTTAACACGTCCACTTAGATGCATCTATGATCTTAGTCTCTAATGAATGGTTGCTTTCACTTGAGCTTAAGTTTCTTTTGTTAGGTGGTCCAGAGCAGCAAGAGGCTAAGAGGGCAGCCCATTCCACATGATGCCCAGGCCATATAGTGTACCCCAAAGATGATGCGATCCATAGAAGTAGTGATACGAGCCATAATGATATGAACCATATGTAATGCATAGATTCAAAGTGTGAGTAGATAAGAACGTAAGCCACTATAATATAGAACAAGTGAGCCACAAAAGGAGAATGCAAGTTTAAGTGTAGGCATACGATCCACAAAAGTTCATATAGATATATCGAACCTTAGAGTATATCGAGTCCCTTGCCCCCTTCAAAATGATCCACGTCAAATGACTATTTATAGTTGATTTGGGACATGGATTTTCATATGGGAGCCGACACGAGATTCTATAAAGTCGTCCTTGAAATCTTGGAGGGATAACATAAAAATTCAAATTTTGCTCAAAGTAATTTAAATATATTCCTTTTTAATAAGCCCTCATATTAATAATTATTTCCTTTGTACAATTTGAATTCTTCTTTGGAGCTCTCGTTGGGGCAGTTGGGTTCCTATGGGAAATTCTCCCATAGCTTCCCAGATTTCAACACTCTCGTCTAGGGAGAAATTTCCATTCGCATCATAAGTCTCATATCGGATGTCTCATCATTGTTGCATCATGTCTCATCTCATCTCATAGAAGAATAATCCATAACCGACAGCAAGGGAGATCAATTTACCACAAGCGTATAGATCCTCCAAACCCTAGAAGTCTCCAGGGCAAGTTCCATGACCTTCATTTTAGTTACATTAACAAGACATCCATCTCATCACATCTTGTCTCAAGTTGTCTCTTTTGCTCATCAGCTGAACAATGATGTCTCGATCTAAAGAAGAAGAATCATCATAGGGGAGCTCCGACTTTCACCCTATATACACGAAAAATAGCGGAGATTAATCTGCCACCCTATATCCGTTCGACAATGGACAAGATACAACTTACCATGAGAGGTAAGGATCATAGCTATCCTATTGTCCACTGATCTTCCCACCTTGATCCTCAAGAGTCAAGTGGTAGAACCCCTGCATCCTTAACTTGTGGGAGATACTCGACATACCAGTGGTAAGGATCACACACATCCATGTTACCTCACCCATTGACCAGATGGGTGGCAATCCCAACAAGTGCAACTTGTGGGTAGGATGCCAACTGGGGTATACTTTGCCAGACCTGGTAGGGGGAGATACCCGACTTGTCATAAAAGAAGAGGATCATGCACACCCTACAGTGACAATAGGGGAGATATCCGACCTACCACAAAGGGTAGGGATCACACACACCTATTGTCTAGAGATCCGTCAACCCTGGGAGCTCTATGGCTCAATTCCTCTCCCTGGGAGCTCAAATGGGGAGAAGAGCATAACTCGGTGTTCTTGATCAGCTGTGACCCTTTCCTAGGAGGGTCACATCCACTAGTCCAAGCTGCTCTATGAAGACCAAGAACTTTCCTTTCGACAAAGGCTTGGTAGAATGTCAACTATTTGCTCATTAGGAGAAGAGTTGGAGCCTTATTTCTCCTCTCTGCACCATACCTCGGATATAGTGATATTTGAACACAATATGCTTGGTCCTGTTGTGGAATACAGGATCATCTGAAATTCGGATCCCACTCTTGTTATCACAATATATCATAGTCATGTCCAACACATGCTCAAACAACTCTCCAAAGAGCTTTCTCAATCATATTGCCTCGCAGCTAGCCATGCTAGCAACAATTTTCTTTGCCTTAGTTGTCCTCAAATCAACAGACTTTTTCTCTAGTTCATACAGGAAATCATGGCAGAGCCCAAGCTAAAGCAACACCTAGCTGTGTTTTTCTTGTCAACAACATTTCCAGCTCAATCAACATCAGTGTATCCATGAAGTCTCACATCTCCGACAGTATATCTCAATCCATGATTAATAGTCTCATGTAGATATCCAATATACATATTTAGGCTCTATCTAGATCATGCTGCAAAACAAGAATTCATTTGACTGCTAGCTCATCACAGGATCCATCAAATCTGTATCTGTAGAGGAGTCTCTCTCAATTGCTTTAGTGTAAATCATCATGCCAAAGTCTCTGACAACATAATTCTATTACACTTTTGATCTCAAATAGTCAATCATCAGGGCTTAAAGGTCAACTCCTTCTGGGACTAAACACGAAGATGCTCTGATCTTGTTAGAAAATAAATTATATGAAACCAAATATCAAAGACATACCTTCAATCATGAAGAGTGGTTGGAGTTTGAATCTGTTGAAATATGTAACTAGGTTCGGCCTAAATAATGACATGTGTAATCGTGATTTGTCTATAATTGGTGTAAAGAAGAAAAATAAAATTATTCTTGTTATGCTTGAGACATGGGTTTCATGCTCTAGGGCTTGTCATATGGTCTACAAGTCAAAATAGTCTTTGTTATGTATGAGAGACCCTTCTTTGGCATGTTGCATATTTATTTGAGTCATTGTAAGAGTCAAAAGACCCTCCAAGACCTTGTCACAAGTGCACAATCAAGTCGGTCCTCAAAATAAGCTAGTTGATTTATCAAAAGGACAAGTCGGCCTATGGAAGATGTCAAGTCGGCTCATTTGCATGGAGAGATCATTATATAAAGGAGGACTTAGCCTCACTTGGAGGATCATCCATAAAGCATCCACCTAGAAGAAAGAAGTGCAAAAAAGGAAGGATGATAGCCTCTTGAGCAACGAAGACAAGAAGAAGAAGATCGAAGGATTTTGTGTTGTTTTTGGGTCTCTCCTCCCACCTTGTGACTGCAGTTAGGGTTTCTACAGTAGGGTTACATCAGTCCTCTATGGAGCCGAGATAAAGTCAAGAAAAGAACATCATTACTAGCCGAAGTCACTATGAGAAGTGTGCAAGTATAGCGAAGGTGAAGAGCGACATAAATCTGCCCAATCAACATCACAGTGTGACATCTTGATAGTTGCAGGTAGGCCGAAAATTACAGATTTGTGAAAAGAGGTTGAAATTCCATTGAAGCTGAAATCAAAGGTGCAGAAGTCAGTTTGACTAGCATTGACTTGAAGAAGAAGAAGAGTTGTTCAAGGAAGCCTTGTGACTTGGTCTTGGAGAGGTTCTTAGGTCAAGGGCCTTGGTCTTGGAATTCATCAATTGAAGACTCTATAAGAAGAAGAATTTGGTGGGTTTTCCTCTTAAGATTGGAGAGGTTTTAGCCCTGGTTGATCACCTATATCTTTTGTCGTTTGTCTCATTGTTCATTATGTTTTGGTAGTTGTTTGATGAAGAGAACATAATTATAATCAAGCTAAAGAACAATCTAACTAAGAAAAGTAAAAAGTCTTCACAAGCAGTTATCAAAAGCAAGAGAAATCACCTATATTGCTGCCCCTAGATTTCTCAACATGGTATCAGAGCTAAGGTGACAGGTCGAGGAAGGGAAGCTCAATAAAGGACACTCAAGCATTCAAGGACCAAAGAAAAATATCAAGGGCTTCAAAGCATCAAGAAGATCCTATCATCTCCAAGACATTTCGAAGACAAGGACTACATCATCATTTTGAAGAAAGTATCAATACCCTAACTCATTCAAGGAAAAAGTCTATAATTGAAGCATTCTTGGGAATCTCGCTCACATCAACATCTCAAGGAAGGAGACCTCAAAAGACCCTATCTCTACTCAAATTGAAGAGATCTTCAAATCGAAGCATCTTGAAGCCTAATCATCCAAGGGAAGGAAGATCAAGGACGTTTTCATTATCATCAAGGATTCAAGGTGATCTCCCTCTCTTTGGGTTAAGGATCACTTTTGAAAGAAGACATCTTCTCAAGAAGAAACCTTCTATTACCATATCATCATCAAACTCAAGAAGGCAGCAGATTGAAGATATTGTCATCAAGGAGTATCTTCACAAGTAAGTATCTTTATGTCCACATTGTTGATTTTTGGGAAGCATCAGATGTGCTCTTGCTTCGAAATTTTGTGGAGGGGCTAGAACACATGAGATCTGTAGGACCCATAAATTGTTTGGTGAAATTCCACTCGGATTGTATTTTATTAAAATAATCAATATTTTTAATGGGGTTCCTAAGTCTAAACTTAGGAAAATTAAAATATTAATGGATATTAATGAAAATATGGGTGAGAAGCTTCTGAGGGATGAGGATAAAGTCTAATTTATTCTTAGTCGTTGATTAGAGATTAGATCACAACTGTTGATTTCTCAACAGGAAAAGTATGAAAGGAGGCTTGGGGTCAGTTGGAGGACACACACTGAGAGAACAACACTTGAGCTAATTCGAAATTCTGGGGCGTGGTTTGTTGAGGATTTCGGAGTAAGCTTCTAGTGTAGAGAGGGGAAGTTCCGCAGAGGGACTTCCGTCCAAGGCCGAGAATACATAGCAGAGAGGCAGAGCAGCGCCAGGGAGAGACAACGTAGCTCCAAAGAGGGTGATGCAGAGGCTGGAGGGCTGACAAAAGTCATTTAGAGGCAGCGTTGGGGTTTCTGTGAGACAGATCGGGTAGCAGTTCAACAAATCGATTTCTGAGTCGGGAAGGCTCACTGGGAGCGTGACACAGCTCCTAGAGGAGGTGACGCAGTTCCAACGCAAAGCTGAGAGCAGCCATCGTTGCACAACACTGGGGACAACGCAGTCACCTGTGGGGTTTGTTCATCCAGTTGTTGGATTCACCAAAATATCCGTCTCCAGATAGAGGTACTTCTGTCGGGTTTATTCTCTGTTGGGTGAGCCAGATTTGGCACCCTAGTTCTATTCAGAAATCTGCTTAATAATAAAATCGTCATATCTGCTGCACTGGTTCTCCCGCATTGGGTTTTTTCAGGGACGTCTAGTCCAAAAATAAGTGTGCCATTTGTGTGGTTGTCTCATTTATTTTTCAGTACTTGATCTGTATAGTGGTGTAGGGTGTAGTGTATTTGCATTAATATTTTCTGAATATTTCTAAAATAACTTGTTAAAATGAAGAACACGAGTAGGTAATGCAAATCAGTTTACTGCAGTAGGACTTCTAGTTTCTTAAATTCAGAAATTTTCACATTGTATCAGAGCGATTGTAGATCAAGAAGGACTAAAGCCATCGACGAAAGGACAGAGGAAAATCCGTGTGTGAAGACAGCTGTCTCGAGAGGAAGCACAGTTTTTGGCTGAGAGTGCAGAGGAAGGGTGACGCAGTCACCAAGGGAAGCTCATGCAGAGCCTGTGTCAGCTTGATTGGGTGACGATGTTGCTGCAGAGGGCAGCGTAGAGACTGTTGAGTCTCGTTTTTCCAGTTGCCGTGGCTAGAGGTGCAACACAGATTTCATTTGGAGTTGCTGGTGGGGTGCTAATTCTGTTGGTGTAGAATAGTACCTAGTGGGGCAAAAGCAAAGTAGAGGGAATCAATCCCTTAGAAGATTTCTTGCCAAAGAAATCTAGATCCAGTGCTGAGCAACAACAAAGAGAGATCAAAGAGGGGTTGTTCGACAGAGGTTGGCAGAAGGATTTTTGTGAAGGAAATCGAAATTCAGAGGGAGCTTGTTCCTTAGAGGATTTCTAGCGCCAAAGAAATCTAGATCTGAGTTTTGTTGGGGCAGCAACGAAAGAGGGAGAAGAGAACCAATTCGACATTCATTTGAGCAGAGATGGTTGTTAACAGACTGAGGGATCAGGTCAGGTTGGACAGAGCATCCAACTTCGTCATCTGGAAGGCCAGGATCCTGGTAGTTTTGGATAAAAATCGCATCAAGGATCATGCCTTGAGGACGGTTGCTGTTCTGGTTGATGCTGATCCTCTCAAGAAGTACGAGGAGGCTCAAGCAAGAGCAAAGTTCATGATCTTGGACGGGGTCAAGGATCATGTGATCCCACACATTGCTGAGAAGGACACAACGGAGGGAAATGTGGGAGGCCTTGACCACATTGTACGAGGGAACTTCTATTCAGCGGAAGATGTTGCTTGAGAGTCAGCTGAGACAGTTTCAGATGCAGAAGGGAGAAGAAATCGATCCCTTCCTTCTCAGGTTGCAAAGGATTCGTGACCAGCTAACTTCCGTAGGGGCTACACCAGATGCAAAATTTATGTTCAGGACTGCATTGAATGCAGTCATTGAAGACTGGGAAACCTTTGTCCAAAGCATCTTGGGCAGGGCTTCTCTTCCTAGTTGGGAGGAGATGTGGGCATCTCTTCAACAAGAAGAGATCAGACGATGGACCAAGGTAGGAAGCAACAACAAAAGGATTAGAATCAAGGAGGAAGAGGAGGATGCGGGGCTCGCATCAGCGGGACAACAAGGGCAACAAAGACATAAGAAGGACATATCCAAAGTCAGATGCTTCAGATGTGGAGAAATGGGTCATTTCGCCACATAGTGCCCTCAGAAGAAGGAAGGCATAGAAGAGAAGTCTGACTCAAAGGCTGCTCCAGCGCACGCTAACAAAGAGGACGATGATGATTGCGCCATGAGTGCTCATGCACATCTAGAGAAGAGGTGGGGCGATATTGAGCTATAGTCGGGAGGACTACAGTAGGGGCAGGACCCTCGAGGTGCCCAAACTCTTGGATCACATACGACTACGAGAGCCCTTAATGACATTAGCAAAATGATAGGAGTCAATTGGTGCGAGGGATGATGGAGCAACAATGGTAGAGCTAGAGTGCCAAAGTCTGAAGTAGCACAGTGGACTGTTGCAACAATGTGGAAGGCACAAAGTAGATACAACAGCAACGCAGTAGCATTAGGGGGTCAACATATTAGCAATCGAGGTAGCTTCAGCGTCTAGGGGCATCCACATTGACCAACATGTCATCCTTTTGGGTGGCTTTTCAGTTGCTTACTTCTCAACAACTAAGTTGCAGTGCAGTGGTTAACAGTGGCAGTGCTATGGGCAACATGATGCAACATATTGAGAGGGAGTTGTAGTACAGATGCAACAGTGACAGTGGCAGTGTCATGGGCAACAATACAGATGCAGCTTATTGAGAGGGAGTTGCAGCGGTGACAATGGCAGTGTCATGGGCAGCAGTACAGATTGCAGCAGTGTAGTGGATGAGGGGCAATAGGCCGAGCATCAACAACGTAGAGGACCGATGCTGTGGATCAGTGTGATACTTCTGTTGGGAAGTATTGCTAGAGCACATTCCTCGCTAAGAGGGAGTGTTGATTTTTGGGTAGCATCTGATGTGCTCTAGCTTCGAAATTTTGTGGAGGGGCTAAAACACATGAGATCTCCAAGACCGAGAAATCGTTTGGTGAAATTCCACCCAGATTGTATTTTATTAAAATAATTAATATTTTTAATGGGGTTACTAAGTCTAAACTTAGGAAAATTAAAATATTAATGGGTATTAATGAAAATATGGGTGAGAAGCTTCTAAGGACGAGGATCAAGTTTAATTTAATCTTAGTCGTTGATTAGAGGTTAGATCATGACCATTGATTTCTCAACGGGAAAAGTATAAAAAGAGGCTTGGGGTCAGTTGGAGAACACACACTGAGAGAGCAACACTTAAGCTAATTCAAAATTATGGGGTGTGGTTTGCTGAGGATTTCAGAGTAAGCTTTTAGTGCAGAGAGGGGCATTTCGGCAAAGGGACTTCCGTCCAAGGCCGAGAATACATAGCAGAGGCAGC
Organism: Pinus taeda; assembly: GCA_000404065.3. Classification (NCBI taxonomy): domain Eukaryota; kingdom Viridiplantae; phylum Streptophyta; class Pinopsida; order Pinales; family Pinaceae; genus Pinus; species Pinus taeda. Next base: position 178,416 of record APFE031254313.1, on the reverse strand, counting down.
GCAACACCAGGGAGAGACAACATAGCTCCAGAGAGGGTGACGCAGAGGCTAGAGGGTTGACACAGTCACTTAGAGGTAGCGTTGGGGTTTCTATGAGACAGATGGAGCAACAATTCAGCAAATCGATTTCTGAGCCAGGAAGGCTCACTGGGAGGGTGACGCAACTTCTAAAGGAGGTGACTCAGCTCCAGCACAGAGCTGAGAGCAGCCATCTCTGCACAGCACTGGAGATAGCACAGTCACCTGTGGGATTTGTTCATCCAGTTGCTGGATTCACCAAAATATTTGTCTTTGGATAGAGGTACTTCTGTCGGGTTTATTCTCTCTTGGGTGAGCTGGATTTGGCACCTTAGTTGTATTCAGAAATCTGCTTAATAATAAAACCCTCATATCTGCTGCACTGGTTTTCCCGCATTGTGTTTTTCTGAGGACGTTTAGTCCAAAAATAAGTGTGTCCTTTGTTGAAATTTCTGAATCTAACACATCAAAAATCCCTACTGCATTATTTGGTTTATTTCACCTACTTGTTTATTCCTTAACAAGTTATTTATTCATATAAATACTGAAAATAAACACAAATGCAGCCTTAACTCATATACAGATCAACAACTGAAATACTAGACAAACACACAAGGGACACCGTTATTTTTGGACTATCATCCTTGGAAAAACCCAATGCGAGAACACTGGTGCAACAGTTTTGAGGGTTTTATTATTATGCAGATTTCTCGAGTAAAACTAGGGTGCCAAACTGGCTCACCCAATAGAGATTTTTGCACAGCAGTAATACCTCTTCTCAGAGACAGATATTCAGCTTCTCAGCACTAGTTTCCCCACGAAAATCCTTCCGACGCTTCTCCAAGGCTCTGCGTCAACCCTTCTACCCTCTGCGTAGCTCTAGAACCCGTTGCGTCAGCCTTCTGCCTTTCTGTGTCAGCTCTCTGGCCCTTTGCGTCACCTACGCAGGCCCCGTAACCTCTGCGTAGTCTCTAACTGCCTCTGCGTAGCTCCTGCTGCCTCTGCGCAACCTTCTGAGTCAATGCGCTAACCCTATGGCACTATCTCTGCCTCTCTGCTATGTACTCACTGCTCCTCACTGCAACTCAGATCACTTGTTCGAATTTGCTCAGTAAACCACACTCCAGAAAATCAAACTGATTGATCAATCTTGGTGTATCTCCAACTGACCCTCAAGCCTCCTCTTATACTTTTCCTAGAGTCTTCAACGGCCGAGATTAACTCACTAATCAAAGACTAAGATTAGATTTGGCTTGATCTATGTCATTTGGAACATTCTCACCCAATTTTATATTAATACCCATTAATATTTTAATTCTCCTAAGTTTAGACTTAGGAACCCCATTAAAAATATTAATTATTTTAATATCTCTCCAACCGGGTGGAATTTCCCCAAACCATTTATGGGTCTTGGAGATCTAATGTGCTTTAGCCTTTCCACCAATTTTCATAGCTAGAGCACATCCAATACTGCCACAAATCAACACTCCCTCTTAGTGAGGAATGTGCTCTAGTAATGCTCCACCACTGAACATCACACTGATCCTTCCGCACCAGTACCTATGCTGATGCTTGGCCTGCTGCCCAACATCCATTGCACTACTGCTTCTTGTACTGCTGCCCATGACACTGCCACTGCCGCTGCTACATCAGTACTGCAGCGCCCTCTCAACATGCTGCCCATGTTGCCCATAGCACTGCCACTGCTAACTGCTGCACTGCAACTAAGTTACCGAGAAGTAAGTAACTGATCTACCCAAATTTTGACATCCTTTTGTCGGGAAGCCTCCTAATGTTAAAGCTACCTCTGCTGCTATCCTGTGCTCCCTCCGTTGCCTTTGCGCTGTTGCAATCACCTCTGTGCCTCTCGCACTACTGCAACCACCTCTGTGCCTTTCGCACTGTTGCAAACACCTTTGTGCCTCTCGCACTGCTGCAACCCTCACTGCGCTGCTACAGACCTCTGCACTCTAGCATTGCCTTGTCGCCCCATCACATCTTGCTTCTACCCGACGTCCGTCAACCTACTACTGTCATTAAGGGCTCCCATAGCCGGATATGATCCAAGAATTTGGGCACCTCAAGGATCCTGCCCCCCTTCTATAGTCCTCTCAACTACAACTATATATCTCCTCACCTCTTCTCTAGAGGTGCATGAGCACTCACGTCATAGTCGTCATCAGTCTCGACTTCTTTTTCCGCCTTAGTCGGAGCTGCCTTGGAGTTAGAAGCCTCTCCCTTGTTCTTCTTCCTGGGACACTAGAATGCATAATGACCCAACTCCCCAAAATGGAAGCACTTCACCTTGGAGATATCCTCCTTCCTCTTCCCTTGCTGTCCGGCAAATGCGAGAGCCACATCCTCCTCCTCCTCTTTCTTGATTCGACCTCCTTTGCTGCTACTTCCTGCCTTGGTCAACTGTCTGATCTCTTCTTGGCAAAGAGCTGGTCACATCTCTTCCCATCCTGGAAGAATAGCTTTGCCCAAAATGCCTTGGACAAATGCCTCCCAATCCTCGGAGACTGCATTTAGGGTGGTCCTCACCATGAACTCCTGATCCGGTGTGGCCCCTAGGGAAGTAAGTTGGTCCCAAATCTCCTGCAATTTGAGGAGGTATAGATCTATTTGCTCCCCTTTCTGCATCTGATATGACTGCAGTTGATTCTCTAATAGCATCTTCCGCTGCACGGAAGTGCCTTGATACAATGTCGTCAAAGTATCCCACATCTCTTTTGCCGTGTTCTTCTCGGCAATATGTGGTACGACATGATCCTTGACCCCATCAAGGATTATGCGCTTTGCCTTTGCCATTATATCCTCATACTTTTCATTATCTGCTGGGTCTACTGGGATAGCCATAGTGCTCAAGGCGAAGCCCTTGATGCGATGTCTATCCAGAACAGATAGAATCTTGGCCTTCCAAATTACAAAGTTGGAGGCCCCGTCCACCCTGCCGTGATCCCTCAGTCCGTTCAATTGCCATCTCCGCTCCTCTTCTGGACTCCCTCTGAGTCTCGACTTCCCTCCTGGAAGTTCTCTCCTAGACTCCCTCTGAGTCTCGATTTCCCTGTTGGAAATCTTCCCGCCAACTGTCGATCCGCTCCTCTTCGATCCTCTTTGCAATTGCAACTCGGATTTGGATTTCTTGGCTAGAAATCCATCAAGGCAGCGACTCCCTCTACCTTGGTTCTATCCCGTTAGGTACTGCTCTGCTCCGACAAAAGCAACACCCCACTAGCTTCCCAATCCACAATCTGCCCACAGCTCCCTAGGCCCCGACAACTGAAGAATCTGAGCCTTCCAGTTCTGTACAATCCTGGAAAAGGCTGAATTTCTCCTCTGGCCAACTGCGTCAAGCCTACCTAGCTGAGTAGGATGACATGGCTCTTCGTGAGCCTCTTCTGCCTCTCTCTGCCTCTGCGCTGGCCCTCTCTCTTGCTCGAAATGATGAGGCAGGCCCTTTGCGTCACTCCTTTGTTGCCTTCTGCTTAGGAACAACTCTCTCTCGGGACAACTGCTAGTGCTGCAAATTTTTGATATCGCTGGTGCCTTCAGTTCTCCTGTGATCTGCAACCCTCTGACACCATATTGAAATTTCTGATCTAACACATCAGAAATCCCTACTGCATTATCTGGCTTATTTCACCTACTTGTTTATTCCTTAACAAGTTATTTATTCATATAAATACTGAAAATAAACACAAATGCAGCCTTAACTCATAAACAGATCAACAAATGAAATACTAGACAAACACACAAGGGACACCGTTATTTTTGGACAATCGCCCCCGGAAAAACCCAATGCGGGAAAACCAATGCAACAGTTCTGAGGGTTATATTATTATGCAGATTTCTTGAGTACAACTAGGGTGCCAAACTGGCTCATCCAACAAAGATTTTTACACGACAATAATACCTCTTCTCGGAGACAAATATTCAGCATCTCAACACTAGTTTGCCCCATGAAAATCCTTCTAGCGCTTCTCCAAGGCTCTGCATCAGCCCTGCTACCCTCTGTGTAGCTCTAGAACCCTCTGTGTCAGCTTTCTGCCTCTCTGCGTCAGCTCTCTGGCCCTCTGCATCACCCACGCAGGCCCCTTAGCCTCTGCGCAGTCTCTAGCTGCCTCTGCGTGGCTCCTGCTGCCTCTGCGTAGCCTCCTCAGTCACTGCGCTGACCCTCTGGCACTATCTCTGCCTCTTCTGTTATGTACTCACTGCCCCTCGCTGCAACTCAGATCACTTGTTCAAATTTTCTCAGCAAACCCCACTCTAAAAAATTGAATTGACTGATCAATCTTGGTGTATCTCCAACTGACCCTTAAGTCTCCTCTTATAATTTTCCTGTTGAGTCTTCAACGGCCGAGATTAAGTCCCTAATCAACGGCTAAGATTAGATTTGTCTTGATCCATGTCATTTAGAACATTCTCACCCAGTTTTATATTAATACCCATTAATATTTTAATTTTCTTAAGTTTAGACTTAGGAACCCCATTAAAAATATTAAGTATATTAATATCTCTCCAACCAGGTGGAATTTCCCCAAACCATTTCTGGGTCTTGGAGATCTCATGTGCTTTAGCCGTTCCACCAATTTTCATGGCTAGAGCACATCCGATGCTACCACAAATCAACATCCTTTGTGTGGTTGTCTTATTTATTTTTAGTAATTGATCTGTATAGTGGTTAAGGCTGCAGTGTATTTGCATTAATATTTTCTGAATATATCTGAAAATAACTTGTTAAAATGAAGAACACAAGTAGGTAATGCAAATCAGTTTATTGTAGTAGGATTTCTGGTTTCTTAGATTCAGAAATTTTCTCACACATCTGAATCTATCAAAGTGTATTTTTGCAAGGAGAGCAATAAGTTGGTTGGGTCATCAAACTTTCTTGCATGGAAGAAGAGCGTTGATTTAATCCTCATAGAAAATGAAGTTGTGGAACTTGTTAAAGGCTCAATGACAAAACCTTGAAGGAAGAAGCTCAAGCTCTTGCAAAGTACATGAAAGGGGAAGTAAGAGCTCAAAGGACTCTCATAGAATCCATCAAGGATCCCCTCATTCCCTATGTATCAAAACTAGAAACATCAAAAGAAATATATGACAAACTTGTAGAATTGTTCTCCGTAAGCACTGCAGGAGAAGTGATCTCGTTAAGGCAAGAACTCTACAAGATGAAGATATCAAAAGGAGAAGGAATAGCCTCATATTTTATGAGGGTATCAGAAATAAGAGACTAACTCAAAGAGTTGGGAGAAATAATGTCCGACAAGGAAATGACTACCATAATGCTCTATGCACCAGAGGAATGAGGCAACTTCACATCAAGCATCTATGGGAAGAAGGAAGCTACTCCATTCAATGAACTATGGTCATTGTGCAAAAATCGAAGAAACCAGGCTGAAGGCAAAAACCGATGTAGGATCAAGCAAGCAAGCTCAAGCATTTGCTGCCATGGCTAGAAGAAAAGGGAAGTTTGGGAAGCTTGGTCTTTAGAAAAAGAAGAAGAACATGTCGTAGGTTCAATGCTATGGTTGTCATGAATATGGGCATTACAAGAGAGATTGTCCAAAGATCAAGAAGGACAACAACAAAAGAAGAAGGGAAGAAGCCCATATCACTGAAGAAGTGAAACAAGCTGAAAAGAAGAAATCAAAGAAAGAGGAAGTAAAAGATCTCTACTATGATTGAGATAGTCTTCCTCACTTATTTCTTTTCAAGTTTTTGATTCAAGTATTCTGTTGTAAAGTATAACTATCATGGTAGGAATCGTTATAAGCATGATAGGATGCACCATGTTAAGTGATGGCATCATAGAAGCATATGATTGAAAGCAAGAGCTCGTGACATCATCATAAAGAGGCATGAAAGGTAGCTGAAATAGAAGTTTATGGCTGTCACCTATAGAAGGATGTAACTCTTGGTAACCTCATTAGAAGCATAGGTAGTACTTATGGGAAAAAGAAAGTCATCTAGTATAGAGCTCATCATACATCATTCAAAAATGAGCATATGCATGATGAGAGTGATCAAGATCCTCCGTTGGAATCTTCATTTGAAGGTTCACCTACTGGAAGAAGCAAGTGTCTCGCCGAGAATTCCACCTTGTATGGGATTCATGGAATGATGGTATGATGTCAAAAGCAGTGAAGCGGGTCAAGGTGATTGAATTTCTTTCAATCAGGGAAGTTGCTGAAGGAAGTCTAGATGACCAAAAGGAAGAGATGAGGTATGTATGCATAAAAATTGAGGCATGTCATATAGTTGTAGATAGCATGGATAAATGCTCCACCTCATGAGCATGATCAAGAGAAAGTGATCTCCTCCTTTGGAAGGATGCATAAAGGCATGGTTCACATATTGACTAGATGAAATCAACATAATAATTCCTCATATGGAATATGAGGTTGTTGATAAAAATGAAGGAACTATGAGTGGAAGTTCCTGAGAATCAATATGTGAAGAAATTAAGGAGACATCGTGAAAGGTGCAACTATGGTCACATAGAAAAGGAAATCAACATCTAATGAACTAGAAGAATTGACCGTGACATCTCCAGGGAAAAGGTATGAAGACTCCGATGAAGTCTAGAAGGAAGATGGCCCTTGACATGTAATATCTTTTTGGAGATGTGTCAATATGTATGCAGGATGTTGACGTGACAACAAGCAGATGTCATGATGAAAAGACCATCACAAATGTAAGTTTGATTTAATGTTCATTCTTGATTTTTGAACAATATCTGGATGGGCTAATGAAGGGCTACCAAAGGAAGAGTTGTAGATGTAATCTACAACTGATACTCACGTGGTAGGATGAAAGATTTCGAAGGAAACATGATGTGAAGAAGGTAGCAAGGTATGAAGGAAAGGCTAGATATGGACTAATGGATCACTTTCCAATGAAAGAAAAGATGACATGACTGACAAGATTTATGAATGAAAGCTATGGATGGTTGATACCCTATGAAGAAGTCCCAAAAGATGAAGACTCCAGAATGATGAAAAAGAAGTTCATGACATCGAAAGGAAGAGATCTTCAAGCAACTGATTGTCTTATGATCTCCACCTAAAATAGTTGCTGGAAGCAAGTCCCTGGTTAAGAGGGAGCTTGGGTACATTCCTTGTATAGGATTGGGTACATTCCTTCATAGGAATGGGTATCCTTCTTGATTAAGAGGGAGAGATAGACACATCATTCTTGTCTTCACTTGGGAAGAAAGAATGGAGGATTTGGGTAAGCATATGGCATCTGATACTCTTTGAGGATGTGCGAGGGCATCCAAGATAAGAGTAGTCGTAGAAGACCGATATTCTTTAAGGATTGGGAATCCAAGATAAGAATAGTCCTGGTGGAACATACTCTGAGAGAACCCGAGTGGGGTATGTTTCGAGAGAGACAATGATGAGGGTGTCTATAAATCATTGGTCTTGCCAACATTGTGCTCTGTTCACATGGAGAGACAATGCTGGATGATATGATGCTATACAAATGGGTTACAAATCCGACGACTCTTATGAGAATTCTTTAGATTGAGAATGTCCCAATACCATGTATGGATTATGAATACCTCCCTAGTTAAGAGGGAGTGTTGAAATATGTAACTAGGTTCGGTCTTCATAATGACATGTAATCATGATTTGTATGTAATTGGTGTAAAGAAGAAATAAAATTATTTTTGTTATGCTTGAGAAATGGGTTTCATGCTCAAGGAATTTTATTTTTGTAGATAAAGCTCCCATTGAGAGCTTCTAGGGCTTGTCATATGGTCTACAAGTCAAAAGAGTCTTTGTCGTGTATGAGAGACCCTTCTTGGGCATGTTACATATTTATTTGAGTCATTTTAAGAGTCAAAAGACCCTCCAAGACCTTGTCACAAGTGCACAATCAAGTCGGTCCTCAAAAGAAGCAAGTTGATTTATCAAAAGGACAAGTCGGCCTATGGAAGATGTCAAGTTGGCTCATTTGCATGGAGAGATCACTATATAAAGGACTCAACTTCACTTGGAGGATCATTCATAAGGCGTCCACCTAGAAGAAAGAAGTGTGAAAAAGGAAGGAAGATAACCTCTTGAGCAACGAAGACAAGGAGAAGAAGATCGAAGGATTCTGTGTTATTTTTGGGTCTCTCCTCCCACATGTGTGACTACAGTTAGGGTTTTTGCAATAGGGTTACATCAATGCTCTAATGAGCCGAGATAAAGGTCAAGAAAAGAACATCACTACTAGCTGAAGTCACTAAGAGAAGTGTGCAAGCATAGCGAAGGTGAAGAGCCTCATAAATATGCCCAATCAACCTCACATGTGTGACATCTTGATAGTTGCAGGTAGGTCGAAATTGAAAATTATAGATCTGTAAAAAGAGGCCGAAATTCTAGAGAAGTCGAAATTAGAGGCGTAGAAGTCAGTTTGACTAGCATTGACTTGAAGAAGAAGAAGAGTTGTTCAAGGAAGCCTTGTGACTTGGTCTTGGAGAGGTTCTTAGGTCAAGGGTCTTGGTCTTGGAATTCATGAATTGAATATTTTATAAGAAGAAGAATTTGGTGGGTTTTCCTCTCAAGATTGGAGAGGTTTTGGCCCTGGCTGATCGCCTATATCTTGCATCCTTTGTCTCATTGTTCATTATGTTTTGGTAGTTGTTTGATGAAGAGAACACATAACAATCAACCTAAAGAACAATCCAACTAAGAAAAGTAAAAAGTCTTCACAAAAAGTTATCAAAAGCAAGAGAAATCACCTATACTGCTGCTCCTAGATTTCTCAACAGCATCAAATGGCCATCATTCCACACATGCCAAGTCTAGGGGACTTGCTAGAGTCCATATGGGACTTTCTTTAGTCTAAAATCATAAATCTATTCTTATGTGTCTTAAGGCCTTGGTGTAGCTCTAGGTATGCTTTTTCCTTATGAACATCATGGAGGGAGCCAACTTCACATACATTTGATAATCGTGCATCTGGCAACAAAAGATACAATCCTCTCCCTTAGAGAGCATATTCTTATCACTGATGAATTTACATTGCCGACGCATTTGAAACTATTTTATTTTGTCATCTTGAATGGTCCTTGCATGAAGGACATATAACTCTCATCATCTCAGCAGAATGTTGCATTCATATTGACAGTCTACTCCCTCTGAATAGGAAGCCTCTTCAGTCATAGTCATCAACCTGGGAGACTGCAATCCTTTCTTCAAGGTTTGAGCTCTTATCCATCTTTCAAGTGCCATTCTAATGAAGGGATGGCTCTGCACCCTTCAATCTCAATTTCGATATAGAGGAATTGGTCCTCACATTCATCGGATGTACTTGTTGATCCCAAAACAAGAGCAAAAGCAATGGTAGCAAAGTAAATAAACATAATGAAAGTGTACTTGATGATGAGGCATGATTGTCTTACTTCTCTAGATATGAGAGTGGCTCCTTCATTATCTCGTACTCGCTTCCTCTTTGGAGTTTACTCTTCTTGCACTATTCTGCATCCTAATGATCCTCAGGATCTGATGTCCTTGATCACATCCTCATCTAAGAAGTTAGTGAAAGAATCATTCAAACATTCATGCGGGAAGAAGAAACAATAGTCTAAAATATAAATCTAAATAAGATAAAAAATGACATAAATCTTGTACTTATCTTTCATGAGGATTGTAGAAGCTATCAACTCCCTCTTGATCCTATCTCCATGAGTCACCACAATCCATCAACCATATAACAATATTGTCTTTAGACGAAATGCACCATCTTGAACACCACTTGTTTCCCTAATTTCCAAGCTCAACTATTGATGACCACTGGATCTTGGATCATACCCTCACCTAGGGTTTCTCTAAATCTATCCCAAATAACTTAATAACTTCTCATTGATCATATATAAAGAAATTATGAATCATACCGGGCTCTTTCCATATCAAGACCATTCCTAGGGTTTCTCCCAAACCCTAGCTTCTATTTGCAAGAACAAAGGATTTCCCTAGGGTTTCCTTCAAACCCTAGCATTCTTTTAGGTCTCTTCCATCTTCATCCCTTTCACTTTGCTTGACCATAAACTCCATCATAGGTGTCTTCACAGGGGTGATATCAATGACTTTTCTTCAACCCAACCTTGATTCCATATTAATTTTAGGGTTAGATTGTTATCTGCTGAAGATAAATGCTCTTTTAAACTTTTTCAACATTTTACATTACATTCACCCCATAACATCATTTCATCATTGGCAATTATGTAGAGAGAAAATAATATCAACAAAGCAGTGGAGCAGTGAAGAACAATAGAAGAAAAACATGCAGAATAGAGACACCAGGATTTAGGTCAAAGACTAGGGAAAAGCCCCACAAGGGGGAAAACTCAACCAAATTCCTCTATATTAGATATTCATGAAATGTTCATTTGAGATATAAAGTACAATAATCATGAGACGTCATCATCAATCACGTCAAGCCTCCTAGGGCCAACCCAATGTCAGTTCACAACTACGTTTGTGAACTGAACAATCTGATCTCTAACGAGTTGTTTCCATATCACTGTCAAGGGATATCATCACTATATTGAATCTGAACTGTCAATTCTTAACAAGAATCATCCAAAAGTCATAAGAATAGGTGTTATAATTGTCAAGTGTCATCATCAAAGATATACTGTCATCAAAGGTCACTGTCATCATATATGATTACTGTAGTTGTCATATAAATCCAAGTCGTTGCCATATATATATATATATGGCAGCGAAGAAGAAAAGTTGTTGCCAAGGATCACTTGGAGTATAGAATGCGAGTCATTGTAGTATAACCATTCAATGTGAGCCACTGCATGTCAGAGTATAGTGTGAGACAGAGTCACTATGATGATGCAATCTATGTGACTGTGATATAGAGACATGCAATGCCATTGTGTATGCATGACATGCGATGCCACTCAACATAAATACGAGCCATTCAACAGAAATATGTGCCTCTGTAATTTGAGCGAGCTATAACATAAGTAATGCGAGCCACTCAATCGAAATATGTGCCACTTTAATTTGATGTGAGCTACAACATAAGTAATGTGAGCCAGTAAACAAAAATATGTGCCATTATAATTTGATGCCAGCTACAACAAAAGTAATGCAAGCCACTCCACAGAAATATGTGCCATTGTAATTTGATGCGAGCTACAACAGAAGTAATGCGAGCCACTCAACATAAATATGTGCTAATGTAATTTTATTCAAGGCATTTATCTGAGCCTCTGTAATATTGCATACCACAGAGAATCATCGAGGTTTTGTATGGTGCGAGCCACAAAACAACGAACCACTGTGTAGTGCAGACAACGAACTACAGTGTAATGTGATCCACAAAAACAATGAACCACAGATAGATGCTATCCACAAAAACAACAAACCACAGATAGATGATATCCACAAAAACAATGAACCACAGGTAGATGCTATCCTTAGCGAAATGCGAACCTTAGATGCACGTGTGAGCTATAGGGAATTGCGATCCACAAAAATATAATCAAACCTTAGAAAACAATAGATATGTGAGTCCCTTGAGTGTGTATAATGAACCTTACAATAATCTTAATATATATAATTATTCGATTGGTGAAAGCAATCCTTCAATGGAGAAGCTGATTTGTAAGATACCTTATGGAGGGAATTACTTAAATTCATTTTGTTCTCATAATAATATTTAAATATATTTTTCCATGTGCCTTAATGAGAGCTTGCCCCAAATTGATTTGCCACATTAATTAATAATTAGGAGTGCCCCAAACATAATAATAATGATATTTTCCCTTGACCAATTTGAATTTTTGTTTGGGGCTAGATGGGTTTTCCTTGTGGTAGCTGGGTTTCCCTTTGGGGAAATTCATCTAGAAGCTGCCCAAATTTGAACAGGATAAATGGAGGAGGTCGTACTGTCTAAAAACCAAAATCAATCCAAGCTAAACAAGTCAAACAACCAAAGAATACACAAATCAAGAAGTGAAGAAGTTGAAGATTTATGGGAGGGTCTATGAGATGAAGAAGCAACTGGGGAACTAGAATAATTAATCTACCAACATACTCATCTATTGCCCTTTCGGGAGAAATTCTTTTTAAGGAGGGAAGGTTTGGGAAGGTTTGTTGTACCTAGTGTTTTAAAAAACAATCTAAGTCAACTTGATCAAGTTGATCAGCGATTCTACTAACTCAACTTGTTGCTTGGTTCAATGGGTTGTTTGGTATCAAACCAACTAAATTAAAAGCATTACTTGGTTGGCTCATTTCCAAACCAACCCTATTCGGTCGAGTCCATACCTACTTGACCGTGTAGGTTTTGGACCCCATCGTGGTGGACTGAACATGCAAAATTCAATTGTTCTTTAAAAGAGGATTTCACTCTCAGTTTCCCTCACATGGTTTGACCAAAACTGTTGATATTTCCATTATCTTACTTTTGACTTTTCTCTTTCTCTTTCTTTTTTATCCTTTTAACTTAAATTTTAAACATTACCATTAATTGTTTTAGGATGTTTGAGAGTGGTTCCAGCCTCATCGAACTTCATATGGAAAAAGTAGAATTCATATCCCATTCAATTTCAGCACAGTTAACAGTTTTTAGGTTTCTAGGATGGGTAGGATTATATGATTTTCATTGGATGCTATCACGTGTGAGGGTATGTGATTGGCTCTTAATCAAGGGCACCAAGCCCTTTATGTACCTTAATGTTGGTGTTATCGATTGTTGAACTCCTTTGTCATTGTATTTGCTGTCACTGATCTCTGGGGATCGTGAACCACATACAAAAGAAAACCCCGAGCGTTAGCTCAATTGGTCAAGTCCCCATCGTTAAAGTACCTTTTCTATTGAGAGGTCATGGGTTCAATTTTCTCGACACACTTGGGGTAAGGCTATGCCGTTAAGTTGGCAGGAAGTGATCCCTTCAAGTGGATCTGTCTGGTACAAATATTTCATGGATATAGTGGTCACCGATCTCCAGGGTCCATGAACCATAGAAAAAAAAAACTTGGGTTAGGCAGCTTCATCAAAATTGGGTGGTGTTAATTAATGTCTTGAGGTAGAGACAAAGGCTAGACAAGAGGCAAAGGGTGATACTAGGGACCCCAAAAGATCAACCAATATCTTTTATGTTCATTCAAAATCATTTAGCACTCTTAACTCCATTAGTCATGTCAGCATAAGAATAGATAGTTCATATCCAGGTTATATTTTGTAAAACATCAAAATTGTTATTTGAATGCTTAGACAGGATAATACAGGGTTAGATAGACCTAAATAAGACTATTGTAATCATAATTAGTCCTTAATGCAATTTTATTTTCGCATACTCCACCAAATAAAGCTTGAACGAACCGAAATACCCAAGTACTGGCATCATTGATTAAAAGCCAGCGAAGCCCTGATTAGATGAAAAGCACCGTCTTTACCTAGCGGTCTGGTTTAGGATGACCTCTTGGAGATGTATAAATAGTAAACACCCCCTTTTCTCTTATTTCAAAGATGTCATTCTTTATGTATCTATTTCCATACTTCATTTATGGAAAGATCTTCCTCGTTTGTGCCATTTTCGGACTCTTTTTTAGGATGACCTCTTGGAGATGTATAAGTAGTAAACACCCCCTTTTCTCTTATTTCAAAGGTGTCATTCTTTATGTATTTATTTCCATACTTCATTTATGGAAAGATCTTCCTCGTTTGTGCCATTTTCGGACTCCTTTCTGCTTCTTGTTCTAGATTAACAGGAGAACATCTGCCAATGAAGCTATGATTATAAGTATTATGTTTTCAATCCTTGGCGATTTGTAATTTTGTTTATCCACCTTTTTTAATTTTCCCAATACAAAGAAAAATAATATTGCATGTGTAACTTTTTAATGCCTTTGCAGGGAAGACCCAACTTATAAACCATTTCTTGATAAACAACAGCTGGTACTTGGTGGACTTGCCTGGATATGGGTATGTGAAGTGCTTTTAAAACATACTATTTTAATTCTGTTAATTTACTCTCAAAGTTGAATCAGTGTTTTTGGGTTCAACACAACCTGAACATGCTCAGTTTTCTTCTCTGGCAATCAATTAGCTGTATTTGACTGGAATATAAATATTCATGGCCACAGGTATGCAATTGCCCCTCAAGCTGTCCGGACTGAATGGAATGCATTTACAAAAGATTACTTTCTGAACAGAAAAACTCTAGTGTGTGTGTTGCTGCTTATCGATGCAAGCATACCTGCAAAAAAAATAGATGTTGAGTGTGCTACTTGGCTTGGGCAAAATCAGGTATGTACATATTCGGGTAGATGTATTTTGTATTGTTCATTCACTTCCACAAGTAAATTTTACTGATTTTTATTTGGTTTTGCTGTCTAACTTGGAGTTATTTCTATAGATTCCAATGGCTTTCGTTTTCACAAAATGTGATAAAAGAAAGAAGAAAAAAAATGGTAATAAGCGGCCTGAAGAAAACATTTATGATTTTCAAAACCTGATTAGAGAGTTCTACAAGGAAACCCCCCCTTGGATAATGACAAGCAGTGTAACCAACCAAGGGAGAGATGAACTTTTGCTACATATTGCACAGCTGAAAAACTACTGGCTAACACATTAGGAAATTACCCATTTTACATCTTGGAACATGTAGGATTATAAGAAATCAAGGGTGCCCAAGTGTATGATATAAAGGTGGCACTACAGAAATTGGGTTTATGAAAGTGGCATCATTCTATGGAGTGAACTATCAGTTTATGCTGCGATTTGTTTGATATCATGTATTACTGATTGCGATGATTCTCATTTGTCTTAGATCAGTCTATTTTAAGAAAATTATGCGAGTATACTGAATTAATGATTTTGACATAAATGGATCTTTTGTTTTGTGTAAGAATCCTTCTTGATAAATGTCAGACCGTTTGGTCAATTAAACACTTGTACAAGAGTAAAATCTCTGTAGAATGACACTCAGTTGTTAAGAATGGATCTTCTCTCTTCAGTACTTGCAAGAAAAGCAAAAGTATTTGAAGGCAGACAAATTATTTTGCACAGATGGTACTTGAAAATAGTTGAGTTGAAGAAAAATGGAAGGACAAGAAGAATCGGAAGTCCTGCATTATTCCGTTCCATGACTTCAAAATATATAATTGATAAATAGCATAGCATCCAGGAGCTTAGGTTAACCTAAAAACCGACTTTAAGGTGACTTAGAAATGGAACCTATGTATGTCATGGCAACGAACATTGCAATACTATTTAAAATTAGCATCTTTAAAACCTTCATTTGTATCTGAATTGATAAAGCCTAAAGTGCACCGAAGATCTAAGATGGCTTTAAATCCCATTAGTGAACTAAAGGATGTATTGGCAAAATATTTCTAGCAAGTGGATGGGATTATGCATATTTTTATTTATTTTTCTTGAAAAAATGACATTTATCTCTTTTGTGGAATTATGCATTTTAATTAATTTATTTTTATTTTTCCTTGAAAAAATTTCATTCATCCCTTGAAGTGTTGGAAAATGGATTAGGGCAGTATATTCAACTTTACATTTTCCTTTACTTGGCATTTACTTGTGATGTTAGGTTTTTCTTTAACTTGATTATGCTTATGTTCTTATTATCAAATAAATGCCAAAACACTGAAAATCACATGAACACAAGATCGAAGCTCCAAGTCAGGGAAAAACCCCTCCAAAGGGGAAAACCCGCAAGAATTTCTCTTCTTATTAACTTCAAGGGAGACTTCCAAGACCAAATTCTAGACCAGGGTTCCCACCAAGATCATATCAACCAACCTGCCTTCCCATACAAGCTCTTCATAATAGTGAAACACAGATCAAATCTTCGTAGGTTCTTCTACCCTCTTCACATCCTTCATAAGTTGCAGACTATAACTTTGTAGGCTCTTCTAGCTTCTTCGGATCTTTCATAAGTTGCAGACTATAACTTCATAGGTTCTTCTAGCCTCTTCGCATCCCTTTTAAGTTGCAGATCATGCCCAAAAGATGTGTGTATGTATTCTATGCAAGGAGTTTGAAGTACCTCCTATATGAACCCTATTCAAAAGGCTCTTTAAGCCCTTCTCAAGGCCGACGTGAGTAGGCTAGTCGACTTGTCATTTGGAGCCCTCTAGACACATTCAATTACAAAAATAATATTTATTTCTTTGATCTAAGAGCCCAATAGGGTCTTTTACATGATGGCAATGACACTCTAACTCATGACAATCCCTATTGGCATGGAATGGGTGCCTTGACCTATTTGACCAATGACCTAAGCATGAAACCCATGCTTTATAAATGTTTTTTCTTCTACATTTTCGTTCTTCTTTTTTCTTTTTACATAAAATACATAGAGGTACTGTTATGGAGACCGAAACTAGTCTACATCTTTCAACATGAAGTATCTCGATATAGAACAATCAACAAGTATTTGTAATTCAGTTTGAAAGAGCATTGGGTTTTATTCATGATTTTTTATGGAATATGGAGCATGTACATGATAATTTAAATGCACCAACATAGATCCATCTCAACCATGGACCTATCAAATGTCGAGAGGGATCAAATCCCTTGAGGTGCAAACCTTTTGTAGAATGCAAAATTTGAAAAAAGGTTTGCACATCAAGAGATTGGATCCTTCTTGACGCTGGATAGATACGTGGTTAAGATGGATCCATATTGGTTACACACACATGCACACACACCATGTGTAATTTTTCATTGTTTAAATTGCATTTTTTAATGCATAAAAGATTTAAGGCGTTGAAGATTCCCTTGGGCCCTTGAATTGTGTAGACTGCATAAATTAAACTTGCAATTCTAACACGTCTTTGCTCCGTTTTAAACAAAATTGATAGGAAAATTTACAAAAAGAAGCCAAAATGTAAATTAGTAAGCCTACTTGAAATGATTTTACTATGAGAATCCACTATTTCAATTACTTTATATAATATATACAGTTTATTTTTTCCATATATAATATATACATACTTGACATTGAAATATTTTACTTAACATGGACATTAAGTATTTTATTTATGGACTACATTTTCCACATATCAATTTTATATTAATAATCCAATGAGTTACGCATCTCCCTTATTAGAAATTAATTTTCTTTACTTTCATTCACTTCTCTTTGTACAATGCAATATTTTATTACAGTCAACATTAAAATAATCTCTCTCTCTCTCTCTCTCTCTCTCTCTCTCTCTCTCTCTCTCTATATATATATATATATATATATGAAGTCGATATTGAAATACATTAGTTAACATGAACATGGATATTCAAATAGTTTATATAAGTTCTATATTGAAATAATTTTGAAATTACAAGAATTATACATCTTCCTCCAATTTGAAAGTGAAAATATAAGATTTATTTTGTATTTACTTTTAATTACTTTATCTCTCTTTAAAGAAAAATATAAAATTATGTTACATAACATGGACATTGAAATATTTTATTTATCGCTGAGAGCGAGTCTGAAATATTTTTACCACATCTTTATATTGGGTTGTAATATCATCAACAATGAATTGAACAAAAATAATGAAAGTAGGATTATTGATGTTTTATAATGCTTTTGATTTTATTTTTTGGAAGTTGAATTTGTATTACTTCGGAAATCAGATTACATTATAACCATAACCATAGTTCAAAAAATTCTTGGTCTCAACTTGCCATAAGGGAAATCGGGTTTGTTGACCTATAATCTAATAAGAAAAATACCAAAAATTATGCCTTTGGTTTGGAGTTCATCATAGATTGTTTGACGCTGGACTACAAAGCGAAACAAAACGACAACAAAAAGAAATAACATTAAATCAAGTATTAGAAGAAGTCATAGGTGCAGGATCTTATGCACTATCACTGGGTGCTAGAGCAGAAAGTTTGAGCTCACATTGGAGGTGGCTCGATTAATCTCATTCAGGGATAAAATAATTTCATTTTGGTCTCCATGTTTCTCTTTTAGGACACGTCCCAAAAGAGTTTTCATTTAACAGTGGAGGGTGATGGAATTCAGACACTGATTCCATCTTCCCCTAGTATGGCCAAGGTCAAGAACCAGTTGGAGACTTCTAGAATCTCAAAATCAAAACAAGCCAGATGGTCGTTTGAGGGCTAGGTTTCAAGATAGTGAATTTTGTCCCAGATGCCTTGAGGAGTGGTTGAATGGAAGATTGCAATCGTTGCCTAGGATTGGGCATAGGCACGCGAGTAGACCTGCAGACCCCGACCGCTGCTACCCTTGCCACCTTCATCCTTGTGGCTACACGTGTTGTCTGGGCAAAAAAAAAAAAAAAAACAAAGACGAATTAGAATATGGGAACACACTAAGAGTAGACTAGAGACAGTGCGAAGAGGGACAAGACAAAGGTGTAGCTAACCCGCCAATCAAGGCAAAATCACTATAGGTTCAAAAGACCCCCACCAAGTAAATTCACTCCTACACCATAAGATCCCAAGATATGGGACACTAAGAACCTATGGGGGGTTAAAAACATCAACCAAGAACCATGAAAAAACATATAAAAGAAAACAAAAGCCAGGGATGGATAAGAAAACTAGTACCCAAAGAGCTTTGTCCTAGGATGTCTGAGCGGGCAAGGAAGCAATCATCACTCACAAGGAACACTTGCCCATTTCCCTCCCCTCAAGTAAGCTTTTGAATTTATCCACAGTTGAAGAAGTTATGGCTTGCTTATGGTCCCAATTGTAACATCGACCCCTCTTAATACCTACCCCAAGCTAGGTTAGGAGGTGGTTACTATGTTGACATAGTCTCCATGGTATGGTTATGGAAATGGGTTCCAAATTTTTTGACCTTTTTCAACTTCTCCCAAACCCAACATGGATACCATCGTTGTGTTGCGAGATCTTTCTAATGATACAAAATCTACCTCAATCCGCATCATGGATGATATGATCATTTAAAGATTGGCCAAATTACAACCTAGCCACGTCTTCGCTAATTTCCACGTGACAACTAATTAATGCCTTGCGTGGTGCTTGATGCGCTTGCTCCATCAACATGGATAGACCCACGTGCGCAAGCACACCCTCCGAGAAATCAGAGGTCGACCTATTCCAACTTTGTGGCACATTAAACTTAACAACAGGGCTCGACTCCCGACCATCGACCTAGAGGTTGACCCAACCTCCCTTTGGGTTTGTTGTACTTTAGCCTTGATGAGTCAACCCCAACCTAGTCGACCAACTCGACTCCTATCTTGACAGGTCCCCTCGAAGGATTATGCCTGCACACTTTAGATTGGCCACAACTTGACTCAAGGTCCGGTCCAATTGACGACCTCTTGACCCTCAACTTGGCAGGTCCTTCAGGGGACCTCATGCCAATTTCAAGCTTTCAACACTTAGAAATTTTCACGAGTTTCTTCTTGGTTTACACAAGCATCACAACATGTGACTACTTATTGGAAGACACAGGAATTTAGTGACAAACCTTGGAAAATAATATGAACAAGAGATTACACTTTGTAAATATGCATTCGAGTGCATTTCTCCAAAACACAGGGAACTTGAGCAACTCCCTTGCATAGCAGAAAATACATTTCCTTAAATCAAGAGCTCACATACATCGAGCAGATAAACAATAAACAACCAACAACCAACAACTCATACTTGTCATATTAATGAAAGAAACGCAACTTTTAATGCTTACACAACATTTACTGAAATTTAGCCATTCCTTAACATGCATACAAGAAATCCAATGTCCATTAACACACAGGAAATCACATTCCTCATTAACAGTGTAAACATGTAACCAATACGATGACCTATGCATAATATTCAACTATAAGAAGTATGAGAAAATACTTATATTCTATATCCAAATATGCAGACAACTGAGATCGAGACTTCGACTCTCCACCCAACCATAGACAAGCTACAACCATCATTATTTGAAGTTGTCACCCCCGAGCTAGATTCCAATGCTTGAGGTTGAGTGTTTTTGAGGGAAACTTCAACCAAAACAACAACTGAAACAAGATGTATAGGGGCCACTCTACCTTCATCCCCCAGCTACACAAGCTTCCAACAACTAGAACGAGATGTGTCAAGGCCATTTTGCCTTCATCCATCAGCTACATAAACTTCCACTCAATCCTCTCATCCTTTCATACATTGTGAACATACATGCCAAGATATCACAGTACAAAGAGTTCAACCCACTTTTAGGAGAAGAGAGTCCACATTAAGGAAGGTTCATTAATGGATAAGCTACTGATGAGTAAAGCAATCACTCCTTTAGGTGGTTCAATATTGAGTCAAGCACCAAAGCTTTCAGCCCCAAGGAAACTCTTGGGGGTTCATCAGCCCTCACAAACACCTGAGTGATTCTTCCCAACCCCGTAGGTTCATCAATCCACAAAATTCTAGTGGGTTCTTCATTCTTATAGGTAAGCCACTGCTCTCTATATTGCTTTTACCTAGCAAGCCTCTTTGAGGGTTCTCTAGTTGATTTACAAATCTCCTAAGCTTAACAATCACAACTACTTTATGTCATTGTCTACTCTGCATTCTCACCTCCGACCTTGGATGAAATTTTCACAGTTCTCTCCTCCTATTCTCTTCCACCACACATATATGAGAGAATTAGGGAGTGTGTGTATACCTTTACTAAAAAAATGAGAGTGTGCTCCCCTCCTTGCCGAATTGTTTCATGCCTTCCAACAGACCAACTATCTGTCTTTTCCTAGGGCTCCTCATAGTAAACGTTGGACAACATAGCCCACACCTATCTTTAATTTTTTGTCCTTTTGTTGCTTATGGTTGGAGCTAGAGGAGACCTGAGCCAGTCTTCTTTTTTAGTTAATTTATTGAACATACAACCAATTTAAGACCATTTCAACCAACTAAGACTGACATTTAAAACAACCATTCTCTCAAGTAATCTCCTTCCTCAAGCAAAGGAATCTGTGTCCCTCTCTCATCCTTTTAAATAATTACAATGATTTACAAGAGAGAAATATTAACTAGGGGGTATCACAGTGCCCTCTCTAATGAGAGAGTTATCAACTAGGGGATGTCACAGTCCCCTCCCCCTTGAGGGGGGACACCATCCTCAATGTTCAATAGCCATATATAACAAAACATGCTTTAAACCAAGCATTGTTGATTATGGAGCTTTATATACACAAGTTTGTACAACATTTACATTATATACACATTTGCGTTACTCAACGAATAAGAGAAGATATGTTGCCCACATTAGGTCAACCATTTCCCACATGGCTTCCTCGAGCCCAAAGTGCCTCCACTACACTTTGACTTGCTATATTACTCGATTCTAGAGCGTGAGCTACCTCTGATCCAGGATGCATAAAGTTTCTAGTTGGAACTCTCCCTCTAGTTCTACCGGAAACACAAACCAATTAATCACATGATTAACATCCTACACATATCTTTTAAGCAATGAAATGTGGAAAACATCATGTACTCTAATTGATGGAGGTAGAGTCACCCTATATGCCACTGGCCCTATCCTTTCGAGCACTTCAAATAGCCCACAAAATTGTGGTGTCAACTTGGCACATGACCCAAATTTCAAGGAACTCTTCTTGACTTGTGTATTCTATGTTGATCAACATAGCTTTCCTACCTGTCCTGTGCTACCTTTAAATTTTGCCTGATGATTTGCATTTGTTCTTCCATCTCTTTTAGCATATCATGCCCAATAAGTGTTAAAATATGTAACTAGTTCAGTCTTTATAATGACATGTAATTATGTTTTTATGTATTTAATAAAAAGAGAAAAATAAATTTATTATTGTTGTTCTTGAGGCATGGGTTTCATGCTCAAGAAAAGTTATTTTATAGGTCAAAATCGCATTGAGACCTTCTAGGGCTTGTCATTAAGTCGACAAGTCATTAAGTCATTTTCATGTATGAATGACCCATTTGGGGCATGTTACATATCGTAAAAGATTTTCTTTTAACTCAAATAGAGTCAAAGAACCCTCCAAGGCTTTGTCAAGATTTAAGCAACAAGGCGGCCTACCAAACAACGACAAGTCGGCCCAGGGAGAGTGTCAATTCGTCCCAAAAGCAGTGACATGAAGACTATAAATAGAGAGCTCGACCTCATTTGTTAAGGCATCAATCAAGTTCGTTCAAGAGCACAAGAAGCTCGTGTAAGTCCAACAAAAAGGAGAGAAGAAAAGAAGTAAAAGACCAAAGATTGTAAGGATTGTTTTTGGGTCATTCATCTCACACATGCGAGACAATTAGCACTATTTTTTGTGGCAACGAAGGTCGAAGTTGCAGTCACCTCAGGAAGCCAAGAAAATAAGGTGTCAAGGATCAGATAGTGAAGTCGAGTTGTCAAGCAAGGAAGATCATCCCCAGGGAAGAAGAGAAATCTTGTAAATCTACCTTATGATTACAAGTAGACCGAAATTGTAGACCTTTAATAGGGGCCGAAAAGTGAAGAAGAGCCAAAGTCTGTAATGTTGCATTCAGTTTGACCAACGTTGACTATGTGGAAGAAGTGCTAATTGAAAGAAGCGTTTTGACTTGGTCCTTGAGGGGTTCTTAGACAAGGGTTTAGGTCTTGGAATTCATCAATTGAAGATCTATAAGAAGAGAAGAATTCTTGTGGGTTTTCCTCTCAGTTGGAGAGGTTTTGGCCCTGGCTGATTGCCTATACCTTGTGTCCTTTGTCTTATTGTTCTTTATGGTTTGGTAACTTTTTGATGAAGAAAACACTAATAATAAACATATGAAAGAAGAATCCAATCAAGTTAATTAAAAATATAACACAAGCAATTATCAAAGAAGAGAAATCGTCCATTATTGTTGCCCCTAGATTTCTCAACATGGTATCAGAGCTAAGGTGTCAAGTCAAGAAAAGGAAAGTTATAGAAGACCATCAAAAGGATCATCGAAAAAGGTCAAGGAATCAAAGAAGACATCAAGAAAGACACTCAAGCTCGAAGTACAAGGAAATAATCTTCAAGAAGAGATACTCAAGGACCAAATTCAATAAGAAGGCTTGATAAAAATTCTAGGCACAAAATTCTCAAGGTGTGATCTCAAAATAACAAAAAAATTACATTGAACTATATCTCTCTCGCAAGTCATTGAAAGGAACCAAAGTTAAGCAAAGTTTTGGCTATAATATCAACCCTTCACCAAGTGAGTAAACCTATGAACTTAGTGCATAATAGAGTGATACTATATCACTATTTCAAGAGGTCGAAGGCATAATTTCAAAGCAATCCAAATCTTTTAGAAAAAAGAGCGAATCTTTGAGCTTGGAAAAAGAAGATTGTTTTACATCTCCAAATCATATGTAGCGATCACAGAGCCTAACTTCTAGGCATCCTCAAGAAGGATTGATCTCCTCAAGAAGACCAAGAACTTCATTAAGATAATTCATAGTTTCTATTACTGACTGCAAAACCCGAATTTGTGATGAATCAAATTTCTATGGCACTAAGAATGGATGCACCAACATATATACTTTTTCTCTGTAACACAATCCGTCAAGGTCGACCTTCCAATGTAATTGCCTTGATAATCACCTATATTATTTGGTAAGTAGTAAGTCCAAGGAACTACGGGCAGTAAATAAGTACATCAATCTGCATTATGAAGTTCAGTAGCAAATAAGTCCTATAGTCATCAAGGTAGTAGAGAAGAACTAGAGTCATAACATATCTTAAAGGAACTCTTTGAGAAGTTGGTCCCATCAGAAGAGTAGTAGTATCCTTGGTTGAAGACTCATTAAAATAAAGTCTTGAAGATAGCAAAAGGTCAATAAAGATAACAATACCTTTATGAAGGTACATGTCATATGAAATTACTAGACACTATAGGTAGGTATCCATGAGGTGTGTATGATATTTTTTGTTTATTTTCAAGGGTCCATCATAAAATGTTTTAGGGTTGAAGTTATGGCTCTAGGGTTTGCATTTTGAACTATATATGGCTCATAAGAAACCATAGTAATTAGAAACCCTAACCTTAAGGTACTTGTTCCCTATGATTTGATTTCTAGGGTTTGTTAGGATTCTAGGGCATGGGATAAACCCTAGTATGACATGAAGAGAAAATAATATGATCTAGGGTTTGAACTTAAGAAACCCTAGGATGACCTCTTGATTGCATGAAAACCCTACAAAGATAACTTGACATGCACTCTAGTCTCAACTAGGTCTTTCTCTGAATTGACATGCACGAGTCTCTGACGAGGGAATCTTTAGTTAACTGGAGTAACACTATTGGATGCATTAGTGCACCAACTGACTGTTAGTCCTCTATTAGTTCCAAAAATAATTTAGAACTAATTTAACTGAACTTAACTCAGTAAACTGAGTGATCTAATTTCCAACTCAATTTAAACTCATACTGGACCCCTAAAACTCAGGGAGAACATATACATGACTACAGAAAGACTTCTAACTCGAAAGTCCTAAGCTAATTAAGTTAATTAAACTTAATTAACTATTTACAAGTTGCTATGAGAATATAATTCGATTTAAATTCTCAGTTTAATTCAAGGGCAAATTAAATTGGAATTTCTTATTGCCATTTCTCAAAACTCCCTCTCAACAAGAAAGGGACTATCAACTACCTCGATCCTATCTCTTTGAAACTCGAATTTACATCTTCACAATTCCTTTGTCAAAATGTCAGCATCTTGCTCCTCCATGGGAATGTACTCTAACAACATAATCTGCCTCAATATACAATCTTTGAGATGATGATATCGAATATCAATATGCTTGGAGTGATCATGAAAAACTAGATTTTCAAAGAGTTTGATACAACTCTGATTATTGTAAGAAATCACAGTTGGATCCATCTGTTGACCAAACAAACCAACCAGGATCTTCCTCATCGAGATGGGCTCACATGTTGCCTGACTCGCAACCATGTACTTTGCCTTTTCCGAACTGAGTGCAACCGATTTTTGTTTCCTGTTGTACCAAGAAACTGCCACTGACCCAACACTGAAGATCCCTCCTGATGTGCTCTTCCGATCGGATGGACTCCCTGCCCAGTCTGCATCGGTGAAGCCTTGAAGCTTCACTCCCTCTGTCGGTTTGTACCATAATACATACTAAAAAGTGCCTCTTAGGTATCTCAAACATGCTTTGCCGCCTTCCAATACAACTTGGTAGGCCTAACCATCGCTTGGCTAAGCTGGTTAACTACGTAGCACATATTCAATCGTGTGTTCATGATCCAGGTGGCTCCAGAGACACACACAGGACAAAGAGTGCTTATGAAAGCTCGAAAACCAAAGTGATCAGAATGCTTTCGAACCAGGACCAAAGCGTAGATCTCGTCGTCCTGATCGCGACAGTGCGAACGGTTCGTCAATCCGAGTCTGGATGAGGAAGATAGAGGCAATCAAAGATTTGTTGACTTTTGCTCACTAGGTAGGATTTCTACTGATTTGGACTTTTTTCGGCTTACGGAATCCGTCCAACTTCGGTTGGATTCTGGGCGAAATTGTCGCCTTGTTAAAAATATTCCTTCGGTCAATGTTCGAGAATTTTCAAAATCCATTCTTATATATATAAAACAGAAAAAAAATATATATGAAAAAGGTGGTGGGCCACCACCCCCACCACCCCACACCCCAACCCTCGTAACAAATGAATGTTGTAAGGATGTGAGGTCGGCGGGGATCGAACCTGCTCGGCCCACATGGGCCGGCCCCCACCGGGCGGCCCCATATGGCGGCATAAACCAACCGCAAACATATCATATATATATAAATGCACAACCACCAAACCATTTAATGCGCCAACAAGTTAATTACATGTGCGGAGGGTGTGGGGCGGGCCGCCTGATGCGGACCCGACCCCTAAAACGAATTTCGATTACGGCTTTTTCAAAACAAAATGTTTAAACATGGAGGAGTCAGGGTTTGACCACTCGACCTCTTCCACCAAATTCAGATCTTAACCAATGTGCCAAACGAATTCCTTGGTTAATCCGCCCGAAAACTTATATAAACCTGTCATTTGCACAATGCACCCAAGCAACATGGAGGAACCAGGAGTGGACACGAAAATCGAGACATAATATTTTTTTAATTAATTTATTTGTAGGTGGAACCATGATTGAGTGAAATTTCTAGGAGGGTGAAATTTTTGCAGTGTCCAAATTGGACAAATTTTATGTCGATCTTACACCTTTTAGCGACAAAACCCAATGGCGCAGTCAGTTTCCTGATCTGAGCAGCCGAATTGCAGAGGCTCGGAGGAGGGAATCTTTAAGGAATCTAGGGGGAACCTAAAAGATTCCTTAAGCCCCAAATTTTCATTTTCTCAGAATTTAGAAATTTCACAGTCGATTTTGCACTATTTGATGCCACAAATATGATGGTACACTCAGATTTTCCATTTTCTCATTTCATTTTTCGGTCACTTTTCTAAGTGAAGTGCAGGTGTTAGCATTTAGCATGCGAGCAGTGATTCCATGAGATTCGATGCTGCAAGATTGATGGTACAACCAACTTCACCATTTTCTTTAGATGACCCCTGGATGTGAAGTATATGTAGTGTGTTCATGTACTTATTTTTCTATGTATTGTGCTGCACAGATCTCTAATGTTTGATGTGGGATCTTGTTTCTTACTTGTCTCATGATTCCTGCTTGATGTGATGCAGAATCAACTGTGTGATGTACTTGTTGTCATGATTCGTCATGTTTTGTTTGAGATCCCTTTGTTGTATGTTGATGAGATACTCATGTGTCGCCATGCATGTTTGCATGGAGATCCCTTTATGCCATGTTGGCGAGATGTTCATTATCATCATGCATGAGTTTATGTCATACTGATAGGGGTCATTTTGAATGAGAGTTCCTGCAGCCGAACATCTCTTGGAGCCACTCCTGCGTGAGGGCATTTTCCTTGTATGATAGCGACATCACGTCTAATGTACATCATCACTATTGACAATACTTAATGCAACGGCCTACACCATCTTGACATCGGGGCCTGGAGACGTAGTCCCTCCTGGACGAACTTCGTTATCAAAATCTTGTTATTTTATGTCGCTGATGATTGTCATGTTCCTCTTCTTTACAACATGCACATGTATTCATTTATGTTCTTCTAAAAATGAAATTTAACACATCACGAAAGTAAAAGGTCTTGGAAGGGTCCTTCGTCACACCCGGACCTGGATCAGTTTACCAAGTACATGAGTGAACCCACAAGTTGCCTATACATAGTAGCTTCCACTACTTCTCCTGAAGTAGCATCCTCCTTCCTCCAGTTACCTGGTAGGAAGTCTCCATGGGTTTGCTGCTCTCAATGCGGAATCTCCTAAGTATCTCATTGGCATACTTGCCCTGAGACACAAACAACTCCCCATCTTCTTGCCATACCTCCATGCCAAGAAATTAATGCATGAGCCCCATGTGCTTCATCTCAAACTCTCTTTCAAGGTCCTCCTTGCAAGATTTGATCAGCTAATCATCACCTGTCAATATGATATCATCAACATAAAGTACAATGATCAACAATTTACCTTCCACCACTATGTGGTGCAGGTTCGTTTTCGCTTCACTCTTCGTGAAGCCCAACCTGGTGAATTAGCTATCTATCTTGGTGTACCAAGCACGAGGTGCTTGCTTCAGCCCATACAACGCTCTCTTGAGCTATCACACATGCAACGCACAGTCAAAGGTCTCAAAACCTTCACGTTGCTTTATGCACACCTCTTCCTCAATCATGCCATTAATGAAGGTTGTCTTCACATCCATTTGATGTATCTTCCAACCCATCTACGTTGATAGTGCCAATATAGATTTGATCGACGAGTACCTTGTAACAGGAGAAAAGGTCTCATCATGGTCAATCCCCTCTACCTGTGAAAAGCCATGAGCCACAAATCTAGCCTTATGCTTCTCCACACTACCATTTGCAACTTGCTTTATCTTGTAAAGCCAAGGGGAGCTCACCACTGACTTGTCCTCCGGTCTCGGGACCACATCCCAAACACTATTATGAACTATGGAGTCATACTCCTCCACCATGGCATCAACCCAAATCGCCTACTGCACTGCTTCTTTAAAGGAAGATGGCTCTGTCACAACACATTCACCCATAAGAGCCATGTATCTAGTGTACCTCTCAAGTGACCTCCTCTTCCTATGCTAAGAAGTGGGTGCTCCCACATTCTCCCATGCATCATCCAACAATCTGTCAGCCTCTCTAGTGTGCTTTCTTTCCTCTCTGGAAGACTCTCCTTGAGTGGATGTCTCCACTCTCCGATCCTATGCATGTGGTTGCTCCACATCAATCAAAGGATCCTCAACCTTAGGAGCTAAAAGCTCCTCATTCATATGTAACTCAAGCTCCCTCTCAAGGGAAACTTGCATGGCCTTCTCCTCATCGAATCTGACATCCCTATGAACCACTGTCATCCTGCTAGTCAGGAAGTACACTTGATAGTTGTGAGGTGTATCAGTGTACCCCACAAATATCTCCAACTTTGTTGTAGGCTCAAGCTTCTTCCGTGCATCTTTGGTCACATGGCAATATACCAATGACCCAAAACTTGAAGTGACCAACATCTGGCCTCTTACCTAAATGAGTCACCTTTGGTGTCTTCATCTCAAATATCCGATGTGGGCTACGGTTATGAACGTAAACCGCTGTGTTGCATGCCTTAGCCCACAAGTGTAGTGTTAGGCCTTGATCATGCAACATCTCCCTCGATGCCCCTACTATGATTTTGTTCTTCCTCTCAAGCCAACCCATTTTGCTGAGGGTTATGGGGTGCCGACAACTCTTGTTTAATCCATTTTGCTGCACAAAAGTTCTTAAACTCGTTTGAGACATACTCACCACCATTATCACTCCATAGAGATTTAACCTTTTTGCCCGATTATTTCTCCACCAATGCTTTAAACTCACAAAACTTTGTGAAAGTTTGATCCTTTTTCTGCATGAAAAATATCTAGCATTTACGAGAATAGTCATCAACAAATATAACATAATACATGTGTTTTCCGTGGATGTTGTCGAGAATGGTCCACACACATGTGAATGGACTCGCTCTAGAATAGCCTTTGCTCGACTGTCTGTGTCGTGAAAGGAAGACTTGGTGTATTTTCCCAAAGTACACTCCTTGCATGTATCAACTTGCTCAAGCGTACCTTTGGGAAAACCGATAGAGATCTGCTGCAATATATTCAAAGCCCCATGGTGCAAGTGGCCCAATTGCCTGTGCCACAACTCGCCAATGTCTTGTCTTTGCACCCTTTTTTATTTTGTGCTCAAAGTAGCACACTCCTCTACCTCCAGCTTATAGAGATTCTTCACCTGAATCTCTATCTTCTTTACCTGACTCATGGCTATGTGTCGAAGGAATGCCTTTCCTTTCGAGAAGATTACATCATAGCCTCTATCCTCAAGCATGGCAACGGATACCAATTTCTTCTTCAACCCGAGCACATACATAACATTCTTCAAGGTGAGTGGAGCCCCATGCTACCTCTGAAAAGTAATTGCACCCAATCCAGTAACACTATACTTCCCGTCGTCACCCATCTCGATATGCATCTGGAGATCTTTCTCCTCTAGGTCATTGAATAACTCTTTGTTGTCAATCGTGTGGAATTAAGCTCCACTGTCTATGTACCATACACTTCCCATCATTGATGACACCATGCATACAATGGCGGAAAAGTCCAATTCGAATTGAGAGGCCAAAGCCTTACTTGTCGCTCCTCCTAAGGATTTCTTCTTAGACTTCTTGAGTGGATAATTTGTAGCAAAATGGATTAGCACATAACTCAAGATGTATATGGGGAAAACCACTGCTCAAAGCTCCCCTATATGTATTGCATATATTAGAAATATGAGTGAAGATGCAAAGCTTGTTCTTACTAGAACAATTCCACACAAGTATGCTCAAATCTCTCAGCTCATAAGCTAGCTCTTGGCCAACACTTAGCCAATTCTGCAAATCTCCAAGATCCCGATCTCTTGCATAATTCCTAGGATGAACAACATGTATTTAAAGGGAATTCATGCTTCCAAAACTACACAATCCAAACATAGGATCAACCTCTTATGCATGCATGATATTTACACTCCATTAAATAATACCACTGATAGTACATTGTCCCTACACTCTAGTCTCAACTGGGTCTTTCGCTGAAATGACATGCATGAGTTTCTGATGAGGGAATATTCAGTTAACAGGAGTAGCGCTAGTGGATGCATTAATGCACCAACTCACTGTTAGTCCTCTATTAGTTCCAAAAACAATTTAGAACTAATTTAACTAAAATTAAATCAGTAAACTGAGCGATCTAATTTCCAACTCAATTTAAACTCGTATTGAACCCCTAAAGCTTAGGGAGAACATATATATGACTATAGAAAGAATTCCAACTCGAAATTCCTAGGGTAATTAAGTTAAGTAAACTTAATTAACTATTTACAAGTTGCTATGAGAATAGAATTCTATTTTAATTCTCAGTTTAAATCGAAGACAAATTAAACTAGAATTTCTTGTTGCCATTTCTGAACACTCCTTCTCAACAAGAAAGGGATTATCAACTACCCCAATCATGTATCTATGAAACTTGAATTTACATCTTGACAATGCCTTTGTCAAAATGTCAACATCTTGCTCCACCGTGGGAATGTACTCTAACAACATATCCCTCCTCAATACACAATCTTGGAGATGGTGATATCGGATATTAATATGCTTGGATTGATCATGAAAACCTGGATTTTCAGAGAGTTTGATACAACTCTAATTATCGCAGTAAATCACAGTGGATCCATCTGCTGACCAAACAAACCAACCAGGATCTTCGTCATTCAGATGGCCTCACATGCTGCCTGACTCGCAGCCATGTACTCTGCCTCTGCCAAACTGAGTGCGACCAATTTCTATTTCTTGTTGTATCAAGAAAATGTCATTGACCCAATACTGAAGATCCCTCTTGATGTGCTGTTCCGGTCGGATGGACTCCTTGCCCAATCTACATCAGTGAAGCCTTGAAGCTTCACTCCCTCTGTCTATTTGTACCATAATCCATACTGAGAAGTGCCCCTGAGTTATCTCAACACATGATTTGTTGCCTTCCAATATAACTTGGTAGGCCTAACCATCGCTTGACTAAGCTGGTTAAATGCATATCACATATTTGTTCATGTGTTCACCATGTACATGAGTGAACCCACAAGCTTCCTGTAAACAATAGCTTCCACTACTTCTCCTGAAGAAGCATCCTCCTTCCTCCAGTTACCTGCTAGAGGAGTCTCCATGGGTTTGCTGCTCTCCATGCGGAATCTCCTGAGTATCTCATTGACATACTTGCCCCGAGACACAAACAAATCCCCATCTCCCTACCATACCTCCATGCCAAGAAAGTAATGCATGAGCCCCATGTCCCTCATATCAAACTCTCTTTCAAGGTCCTCCTTGCAATATTTGATCAACTGATCATCACCTGTCAGTATGAGATCATCAACATAAAGTACAATGATCAACAATTTACCTTCCAACACTATGTGGTATAGGTTCACATCCGCTTCACTCTTCGTGAAGCCCAACATGGTGAAGTATCTATCTATCATGGTGTACCAAGCACGAGGTGCTTGCTTTAGCCCATGCAACACTCTCTCGAGTCGGCACACATGCGACTCATAGTCAAAGGTATCAAAACCTTCAGGTTGTTCTATGTACACCTCTTTTTCAATCATGCCATTAAGGAATGTTGTCGTCACATCCATCTGATATATCTTCCAACCCATCTGCACTGATGGTGCCAATATAGATTTTATCTACGAGTACCTTGCAACAGGAGAAAAGGTCTCATCATAGTCAATCCCCTCTACCTGTGAAAAGCCACGAGCCACAAATCTAGCCTTATGCTTCTCCACACTACTATCTGCAGCTTACTTTATCTCTTAAAGCCAACGAGATCTCACCACTGATTTGTCCTCCGGTCTTGGGAACACATCCCAAACACTATTACGAACTATGGAGTCATACTCCACCATGGCATCAACCCAAACTGGTTGTTGCACTGCTTCTTCAAAGGAAGATGGCTTTGTCACAACGCATTCACCCATAAGAGCCATATATCCAGTGTACCTCTTAGGTGATATCCTCTACCTGCGCTGAGAAATGGGTGCTCCCACATTCTCTCGTGCATCATCCAACAATCTATCAGCCTCTCTGGTGCACTTTCTTCCCTCTCTGGAAGATTCTCCCTCAGTGGATGTCTCCACTCCTGGATCCTTTGCATGTGGCTTCTCTACATCAATCTGAGGCTCCTCAACCTTAGGAGCTAAAATCTCCTCATTCGTATGTAGCTCAAGCTCCCTATCAAGAGAAACTTGCATGGACTTCTCATCGAATCTGACATCCCTACAAACCACTCTCATCCTGCTGGTCGACAAGTACACCTGATAGTCGTGAGGTGTATCAATGTACCCCACAAATATCCCCAACTTTGTTGTAGGCTCAAGCTTATTCCGTGCATCTTTGGTCACATGGAAATATACCGATCTGAAATGACCAACATCTGGCCTCTTACCTGAATAAGCCTCCTCTGGTGTCTTCATCTCAAGTATCCAATGTGGGCTACGGTTGAGAACATAAACCATTGTATTTCATGCCTCATCCCACAAGTGTAGTGGTAGGCCTTGATCATGCAACATCACCCTCGCTGCCCCTACTATGCTTACGTTCTTCCTCTCGGCCACCCCATTCTACTGAGCGTTATGGGGTGTCATCAACTCCCGTTTAATCCCTTCTGCTGCACAAAAGTTCTTAAACCCATTTTGTACATACTCACCACCATTATCACTCTGTAGAGCTTCAAATTTCTTTCCCGACTCTTTCTCCACCAATGCTTTAAACTAACAAAACTTTGTTAAAGTTTGATCCTTTTTCTGCATGAAAAATATCCAGTGTTTACGAGAATAATCATCAACAAATATAACATAATACTGTTGTTTGGTCGTGGATGCTATTGAGAATGATACACACACATCTGAATGGACTCACTCTAGAATAACCTCTGCTCGACTGTCTCTGTCGTGAAAGGAAGACTAGGTGTATTTTCCCAAAGTACACCCCTTGCATGTATCAACTTGCTCAAGCGTACCTTTGGGGAGATCGGTAGAGATCTGCTGCAATATCTTCAAAGCCGCATGATGCAAGTGGCCTAATCGTATGTGCCACGACTCGCCAATGTCTTGACTCTGCACCCTTTCTACTTTTGTGCTCAAAGCATCACACTCCTCTACCTCGAGCTTATAGATATTCTTCACCTGAATCCCTATCTTCTTTACCTGACCCCTAGCTATGTGTCGAAGGAACGCATTTTCTTTCGAGAAGATCACATCGTAGCCTCTATCCTCAAGCATGGCAACGAATACCAAGTTCTTCTTCAACTTGTGCACATACATAACATTCTTCAAGGTGAGTGGAGCCCCATGCTTCCTATGAAATGTAATCGTTCCCAATCCAGTAACATTATAATTCCCATCGTCACCCATCTCGATATGCATATGGAGATCTTTCTACTCCAAGTCACCGAATAACTCTTTGTTTCCAGTCATGTGGAATGAATCTCCATTGTCTAAATACCATATATTTCCCATCATTGATGACACCATGCATGCAATAAGGGAAAAGTCCAATTCAAATTGAGAGGCCAAAGCATCACCCGCTGCTCCTCTTAAGGACTTCTTCTTGAGTGGATAATTTGTAGCAAAATGGCCCAGCTCACGACAGTGAAAGCACTTAACCTTCATCATGTCTTTCTTCTTACCTCCATGATAAGAATCCAATTTTGAATGGGAATCTTTCCCTTTCCCTTTCTTCGCCTTAATCGCTAAGGCACATATATCTTCATCATCAGTCTTTGATGAAGAGCCATCCCTGGTGTTCCTCCTGATCTCCTCCTGCATCAAATTTGACCACAATCGTTCCCAATCTAGCATCTTCTCCCAACCATTGACAGAGTCTCGATAACTATGCCAACTCTTTGGGAGTCATAGAAGAGAAAGACTCACCATATCATCCTTGGCTACCGTGATTCCAACACTTCCAATTTCATCACGACATTGAGTGAACTTGGTCAAGTATATTGGAATAGTCATGTCTTTCTCCATTTTGATTTTTGAAGTTTGTCCTTCAACACCAATTTCCTTTGGTCACTGCTATTTTGACACAAGTCCGTCAATGTTTTCCACATAGCATACAAAGTTTCCTTTCCCTGGAGACTCGAGACAATGTGGTATCAAACTCCCTCAAGGATTATCTGCCTCGCCTTCGCCACACATTTCTTCCATTCGACCAAATTTTTTGCATTCAATGCTGCTGGCTTAGGAATTTCTTGATCAACGAATTCCTTCAAGCCATTATCCTCTAGCACAACCTCCATTCTATCCCTCTAGGCTATAAATTTTGAGCTTCCTTCTAAGGCATACTCGAGCCGTAAACCACAGAACGCCATCTGCCGATCCTGAAGTATGTATTTCAAATTCGAATTTCACCTGTAACCCAAAACTCAAAACTTCAAAATCTCCTCTCTAATATATTGTTCTCAACTCTGATACCATGTAGAAAATCCTGTAGATTCACAAGCTCATGCAATGTACTAAAACAAAGATAAGAATCTACTTCTACTTTCAACTAGCGGAAGCCAATAGATCGATGAAAACAATATGAACAAGAAGAAGATAAATCAATGACACATAACAAAATATGTATCTGGGGAAAGCCACTGCTCAAAACCCCAATTTCTGTATTGCATATATCAGAAATATGAGTGAATATACAAAGCTTTTTCTCACTAGAAAAATTCCGCACAAGTATGCTCAACTCTCTCAGCTCACAAACTAGATCTTGGCCAACACTTACCCAATTCTATAGCTCTCCAAGCTCCTGATCTCTTGCGTAATTCCTAGGATGAATAGCCCATATTTAAAGGGAATTCATGCTTCCAAAACTGTGCAATCCAAACATAGGATCAATCTTTGATGCATGCATGATATTTACACTCCAGTAAATAATATAATTGATAGTACATTGTCCTTGCACTCTAGTCTGAACTGGGTCTTTCTCAGAATCGACATGCATGAGTTTCTGATGTGAGAATCTTCAGTTAACTAGAGTGACACTTGTGGATGCACTAGTGCACCAACTGAATGTTAACTCTCTATTAGTTCCTCAAACATTTTGGAACTAATTTAACTGAACATAACTCACTAAACTGAGTGATCTAATTTCCAACTCAATTTAAACTCATACTAGACCCCTAAAACTTAGGGAGAACATATACATGAATACAGAAAGACTTCCAACTCGAAATTCCTAAGATAATTAAGTTAATTAAACTTAATTAACTATTTACGAGTTGCTATGAGAATAGAATTTGATTTCTCAGTTTAATTCAAGGATAAATTAAACTAGAATTTCTTGTTGCCATTTCTCAACAGTATGCATGTATTTAATTGAGTCATGTGGTCATGTGGTTTCCTGAGTAAATGCTCTATTTCATGAGCATGATCAAAGAAAAGGGATCTCCTCCTTTGGAAAGATGCATAAAGGCATGATTCACATATTGACTAGATGAAATCAATATAATATGTCCTCATATGGAATATGAGGTGGTAGATGTTATGCTCCTATACCAATAGGTGTCATTTTTCATGATTGACATTGAAGAGCTCTAATATGTTCATACCTTTGGCTGGTTGCAAAGATTTTCCATATTCCCAAGAAATCAAAAAAGTTAAAAAATGTAAAGAGGGTATGCCCTAAAAGAAAAATCAAAGGGTAAGAAAAATGAAATAGTCAAGAAAATGAAAGAAATGAACCCCAAACAAAGGACCATGAAAGTGTGCAAGTCCAAAATGCCACTATTGTTCTATTTTTGCAAAAATCTGATGGTGGATAGCTTGTTCATTTATGCCACCTCGGATGGATGGCCAAACAATTTAATCTTGGCCAGTTTATGTTTGAATTTACTTGTCTTAGAGATAGAGAATAAGACCTGTCCAAACTATTCAACCTTGACAGGTAAATAGATAGGTAGAGAAGCAAAGGAGCTCAACTGTTAAATCTGAGCCCTTGAAGGTTATAAGGGTAGATTTAGATATGATTGCAATAAAAAGAAAAGAGGATTGAAAGAGTCTGCTAGTCCAAGTGCACCCATAGAAAAAGGAGAAAAAATGTTAGGAATAGTAGGCTGGGTAGGCAATTTTGGTGTTGTAGAAGCCTGCTTATGGTTAATTTTATTTCTCAAAGATGTTCATCTAATTGTTATCATGAGTACCATGGCAGCTGTTTGGTTACTGATCAAGTGAGGCGTGTCTAACTTCCCTTCACACTTCTCCCAAAATCACTTACTAACCTCCCTCCAAGGATATTGAGATCTGCTCGGTACTCCTAAAAAAATCACTCCATTTCATGAAAGAGCCTAAGTAAAACCACATTCTTACTTTAGACAAGAAGCCACATTTCTTGTGTAAAACCCTATTTTCCCTTTAAGCCTAAGTTTCCTAAAACAATAAACTTAGCGCTTTGCACTCATTTCTACATATTAACTTTAACATTATTATTTAAATCCCACCCCATTACCTGTTCCCGGATTGTATTTATAATAAAAACCCCACTTATTTAATATTTCCTATCCCCGGTTATATAACCATATTCACTATGTTTAGGAGTCAATAGATCCATCTAGGATTTATTAATAACCTGCAGCATGCCACCCAAGGGATTAATTAAATTTTGGTTAATTAATAACCTAAATTAAAAACCCCGCATACCAATCATATCACGCCTGAAAACATTAAAACTTTGATTTAATTGATGGGTCTCGTGCCGTAACCCTTCGTTGTCTCCAAAGAGCGCCAGCCGTTCGATTGGCGCCCTCCCATCGGATGGCTAATATAAATATCGCAGGCCCCTCCGTCGCTAATGTTTACCGCCCGGGAAGCCGACGGTATTACCGCCGTACCAAGGACACACGGCACCCTCCCGCCGTGCTCGCTGCCCCTCTGCTCGAAACCGCTTGAGCCCAAAAGCGGTGCGGGATACCGCTTACCGCCCTCCTGCTGACCCCGCCTGATGACGTCATCGCCACGTCACACGTCCGTACCCTTCACTACGCAACAAACTATCCTGTCATGCTGACGTCATCCGGCCAAAAAGCCCCACAAAGCCAATTTTTTGTTAAAAATGCATGAAAATGTCATTTTCGCCTACTTTCATTTGTTTTTTCGGCGAACTGTTTGCATGTGAACTACGTCCAACTAATTGCTGGAAGTGTACAAGTCTGCCACCCGGCCAAAACAAGCTCCGGCGTCGTGTCCTGCATCACATCCTGCAACCGGCAATTACACTGTTAGCTTCTAAAAACAAGTATTTACCCAGTTTCCTCCAGAACCTGTATTTTCAGTTTTCCTCTGCAAATTGTACCCATAGAGTCAAAATTCAAGTAAATTCAGTCTGTAGCTCTTGAAAAAACACACCTAGAACTCTTGTTTTGCCTACTTTTGCTACGAAAACCCGAAATCCCTGTTTAACAATACAAAAACCAGTAATGGAAGCTCCGGTGGCCCTGAGCATTGCCCCCCTCAATGCACCACATAAAGACCTGGAATGGTTACCCTTGGCTGACAGAGATTTTCAAATCCAAGATTTAACTAGTGACAAAAACCACCTCCAGGCATTTTGTGAGATTAGGAACAGTCACCAATCTAACTCTGATCTCTATGGAATGTGGGAGTCCAACCTGCCCATGTACTACCTCCCCTCAGTCAATGTTTTCCCTGATATTATCCGCTTATGTTGTGCCAATTATGAACCTGCCCAGAGAGCAGTTACGACTCCATCCGGAACTATCCTCTTTTATATAACTCCTAAGTCCATAAATGAGATGTTACACTTCAAACCCACTCAGCCTCTGGCTCCTCTTTCTATGGGATTCTTGCTTGAGTAGGGCCCTAAACTGCCCAATTCAGAGATAACCCGTATTGCTCAAACATTTATGAGACCAGATTGCCAGCCCAAAGAGCCACCTCCCTATGTCCATGTCTGGTTCAATGAAGCTAGAAAATTCATTATTGATATGATATCCTATGTCCTGGGATTCAAGACAAGTGAATATGTTGATGAGACCACATTAGTTTTGTTGTCCATGTTTACCCCAGGACAACCTCCTACTGTCAAGTATGACTATGCTACTTTCACTGCAAACAAGATCCATGACCAATTTTTGAGTATAGACAGAGAAGGAGTCTTCAAGTACTCATCCTATATATATCATCTGTTCCTATACTATCAAACAGACAGTTTTCAATTTCCCATCAGAAAATTGGATGTTAAAGGAGAGAGGAGGTCTGTGATCTTTTAGACCTCAGTCTTCCACCATGTTTCTGAATCCCCTTATACCTACTGTGAGTTCATTGACTTGTTTATACATCCTGTCTCCTCTCTACTGATGAGAACTCCTCCTCCTAGACTCTTTGGTGATATGCAGAAGATTTTACAGCTCTCCAAAAACTATAGAATAGGTGACTGGTACTTCTACCAGAATCACACCGAAATCAGAATATATGGCTGTGAGCTATGCCCTTATAAGCTGCCCAAATATGTGCCTATGAGACTGTTTGCTCTGGAGTATTTCAGGCAAATTATTAGTGCAGATTTAACTCACTTTTACAGTGCAAAGGAGAAGGCCCAACTAAGAATAAAAACCCAGTTAGGCCCTTTTATCATTAACACGAGGGAAGCATGGGAAGATGCTGATAAGATATTGGGGGAAGAACTTAAATTGAAGAAAAGTTTCTGGTGGGTACCATATGACCCAAATGGCTTCATAAGTGACAGAAGAGTAAAAAACAGGTTATCGGCCTATAAACATTCTAAGATCCCTCAAATAGAGCAATTTGCTAATCAAGATGAGTGGATAGATGGTACATTAATAGAAGAACCTACTGAGCAAGAAGTGATGGAACAAGCTATGAAAGATCTTGAGAAAACTCTTGACCTGGACTCTTTTGGACAAGTATCTTTCACGCTGCCTCAGCAAACAGGAGTTGGCACATCCACTGCTGGAACTTCTCAGCAGCCTACACAAGAAAGCACTACACCAACTACAGGGACATCAAAGGGCAAAGAAGTGCTAGATACAGAGCAACACATAATGACAGATCAACGATCAACATCAAAGGAACAGGGTCAACAACAAATTCCCGCTGCCCAAAGCAAAGCACTAGAGATACCACTGTTGCAAACTCCTCTTAATGAGGAAAGGGGCAAGAAAAGGGACAAAGAAGAAGGCACACCCATGAGTGGACCAGCAGAGCAACCAGGGGCAAAAAAGCAAAGAATAAACCCCCTATCAGAGGATGAATTTATTGAAGAAACCGCATGCAGTCTAAGAGGGGAAAGATAGTAAGCCAAGAGACATCCTCGGGGATAGAAACATCCACCAGCTCTCACAGGCAGGACCTAGGTAGGCAGCATAGTGTGGAAGTTTCATCCACTAGGCCGCAAAGCAAACAAAGTTCTGATATCAAAAGAACATTCATGGAGATAAAGACCCAGAATGACCCACTGAGGTTGCAACTTTACAATCAGTTTCTCAAGATGACCCCCAGCAACCGGCAAAGATTAATGTCTGCATATGACATTAAAGAAGGTAAAATAATCTTGAGCCACTTTAAGCCTAAAGTGCAATAGCCATAGTCAGCAGCTGACTACATCGGGACAAATTTGGAGGTCCTTGCCAAAGACATTCATCCAATGGACCAGATTGAGTTGCACAAGCAAACTGGAGAGATAGTCTACTCCACATTGGCAGACAAGGCAATGTTAGCTCACAAATTGTAGAACTCATTAAACAACACCTCCGCTCAACTAGATTTGGAGAAAGCTTCCTCTCAAGCCAAAGACAACAGGATCAAATCCTTGGAAGATATTATTATTGAACTAGGACATGATCCCAAAGATGCCAAAGGCATAAAAGCATTGATGAAAAAGAAGGAAGAGGACATTGCTGCCCTCAGGAAACAATTAAAGTTGCCTTCTACTATGCATCCACAAACCACAGAAGTTGTACAGCAGAGGTCAGAGGAGGAAATGATGGACTTGCTTATGAGAATGAATGAAATGTTAAGTGAGACAGAGCAAGCATTGGAGAAAGAATTACAAGAAAAGCAGGGAGAGTCGACCTCCCAACCACTTGAAATAGCTCCAACAGTCACAACTGCCCCTCCTACAGTTACAACAGTAGTGCCTCCCACTTTCCCGACATCAACAACAGAAATCACCATGGGTACATCAGCAACAACAACTACAACAACAACACTACCATGACCACAATTAAAACTCCAAGTATCAGAATTGAAAAAAGCCAAAGAAAAGTTGGCAAAGTTAGAGATAAGCTATGATAAATCCAAGATGATTGTGGCAGAAAAGACACGAGAGGTTAAAGCATTAGAGAACAAGGTGAAAACATTGGAAAATGACCTCTCTTTAGATAAACCTCTGAGAGAAATCAAAGGCATATTGTGGGCTAACATCAATCAATCCATTAGTAATGTGTGGAGATCTATTCAGGCTATATATGAGTAGATTGACTTGATAGCAGCAACCCAAGTGGAAATTCAAAAGGCCGAAACTTTATTGGGACATATGCCCGAACAGGCCAACAGGCTAATACATTTTTTAGACACCAAGACTAGTGAAGAATTAGTAGCACTGGACATGCACCATTCTAACAATCAAAAGAGTTCTTACCATGAGAACCCTGATGCAAAATTTGGAGAGGAGGTGCCAGGACATGCAGGTGTAAATTGATTCTTTTATAGAAGGATTTGCAGTTTTGCATGAAAGGGGCTTGCCAAGTCTGTTGGGGAGTAATCAATGCCTGTTGAGACAAGTTGAGTACACACACAAGTTGAATAAACATGCTGCTGATCAAGTAAATGCATAATCAAGTACTTCAGGAGAGAAGGCCCTTCCATCTGGCCAAACCCTCTACAACAACTTGGAAAGTCTATTTTATATTGAACATGAAGTGAAACATTTGTTCACCATTCAACCCAATTTCTATAGGTACACAGACGTTGATGAAACTTTAAGAAAGCTGCAAAGACATAAGTTACCAGAAGAACAGTGGTGGCAAAGCATGTTGGAAATTCTATAGACATATTTCTGGTATCTGTTATATCCTTGGTAAATCGAAAGTTTTGGTACCATGTGCCGTAAAGCGGAGAATAGGAATGGATGAGGGTCATGTGGGGCAACAATATCAAATCAGAATTAAAAACATGCAAGAAAGCCGAGGTAGCAGCGCAGGATATGAGTGGAAAACAACTACCAACCGACTCACCGAGCCTAAAGTCAGCATATCTCACCAACTGAGCAGCCAACACAACAACATTTACTTCTTCATTTATTTCTCCCTGTTCTCAAGATCATTTATTTCTCCTTTTGAGTAGGTAGAATGAGTTATTGCAAGATATTATCTCATTGAGATATTTTGTAAACATTTTTGTACAAATACCTCCCCAAGCCAAGTATTCAGGGTTGGTGATACATTTCTTAGACTGTGTTGTAACTCTGAAAATTTGCTGAATACAAAAGCTGTTGGAATCCATTGTTGTTGGACTCTCTGAATGTGGAATTGATAGTAGAGGACTTGTTACAGAATTCTTGAATCAACTTATGGATCAATAAGTCTCTTCTAACTTGTGTTTTACAGTTTCTGTGTTTACTATATCATATATGTTTCATGAACTAAATAATAGAGAAAAAGAGTAACTCAGAATTTGCTTGTTTACACTTTGTGTTCAGTCTTTGTTATTATTAATGTTTTCTTCAGAATTAGCATAAACGTGAATTCTTAATTGCTCTTGTTTCCCCTGGTTCTTTCATATTGATTAAATGCTAAGAAATTCTTAATTGCTTCTTGCTCATAATCATTCACTTTCCCTCTATCTACATGATGAAGGATTCTTAATTGCCCTTCATCCTTTAGATTCCATTCCATCTGATTTTAGCCTTTAAATTGTTCCATGATTGATTACCTTGCTCTGTAGTACCATCCTCTGTTGAAGAAATCATATCCATCAATTCATCCTCATAGACTCCATTAGCCCAATGGACTGAAATTCTCAGACTTACACCCCTGTTCTATTAAATATCACCATCCAAAACTCAAAACAAAACCCTTGTACTTCATAACTAGCTTAATATACCACAAAAAAAAGCTAAATTATAAAGAGAGAGCCCTCTCTGGATGCAAGTTGGCTAGAACCTGTATCTAAAAGATTGGTCTGTGGTTACCTCGGCTGTATTCCCTTTCTTACAACTTTTGGGAACAACCTGAGTGATAACAGTAGACAAAGATGAAAGTTAATGGGGAGAAATATGGGAAGAAAAAAAGGAGAGATCGTGAAAGATGCAACTATGGTCACATAGAAAAGGAAATCAAGATTTGATGACTAGAATAATTGGCCATGACATCTCCATAGAGAAGGCATGATGACCCTGATAAGGTCTATAAAGTAAGGAAACCTTTGACATTGAAAGTCTTAGAGACATGCTTGTGAATTTGCAAGATGTTTATTCTTGCAATCAAGGTGTCATGATGAAAGGCCATCGTAAAAGGTAACTTCGATTTGATGTTCATTTTTAAATTTTTGAACAACATCTGGATGGATTGATACATGGCTACCAAAACAAGGGGTTATAGATGTCACCTACAACCATCATAGATTCATGTTAAATATGGATTTAATATGAGTCAAGAGGGATCAAATTTCTTCATGTACAAACTTCTTTAGAGTGTAAAATATAATGTGCTATTTTTCATTGTTTAAATTGTCTTTTTGAATGCTAGATAGATAGGACCAAATATATGTTTTAACCATAAAACTTATTTTTTCATGGTATATACATTTTTTTTTAAATGATATATATATAATTGACATCAAAATATTTTACATAACATGTACATTGATACATTTTATAGTGCAAATTAAAATGGTTT
This sequence comes from Pinus taeda, assembly GCA_000404065.3. NCBI lineage: Eukaryota > Viridiplantae > Streptophyta > Pinopsida > Pinales > Pinaceae > Pinus > Pinus taeda. The sequence continues at coordinate 135,360 of APFE031254313.1, read as the reverse complement.
TTTTTTTATTATTAATATATTTTTACCTATATGTCAATATTAATTCATTTTAAAATATTTTATTGATAACCCACATTGAATATTTTTATATACAACATAATATATATATAATATATATATATATATATATATATATATATATATATATATATATATATAAAGTCGGTTGCTAGATGTATTCAAAAAAGTGGGGAGAGACTAAGCTCCGGTGTTACATTGGAAAAGCTCACAGTATGAGCTTGCAGCTGGATTACATTGTGGCATTTCACTGGAATGCTTTTATAATCCGATTGAAAGATTCTAGTACAAGTATATATTCCGATAAATTGGGACAAAAGCAGGCTGACTTTACAATACATCTAGTCTATACTTATGTGGTTGATCTGTCGAGCGTTGGAATCCTCCGGGTGGCTGTCAGTTTCTGCAACTTTTGCACTAGAGGAACTGGTGCTTGGACCATTAAGCTTGTCCATCATAAACTTGAGAATCTCAACAGACTCCTGGATGCGCGCACAAGTATTTGAAAGAGCGCTGAATTGATCCTGCAGAGAGGAGATGCGGTGCAGGAAGAGGTTGAGATCGGCCTCATATTTGGCTGTGATAATCCTTGTAGCAACATCGATTTTTTCGTCCAGAAGGCTCTGATGCATTCTGACTTGTTCCAGTTCAGCTTGGAGATCACAACAATGCAGGCAATCCTCACTTCGATCCATCAAAACAACTTCAAAGCTGGCTTGAAGCGGCGCTGGAAGAGAACTCACACCAACTATTGCGACAAAACTGAGCACAGATCTGTAGGAGATATCAGACTTGGATTCAGGAGCTGTAGCCGGGCTATAGGAATCGCTAATGACCAAAACAAGGGTACAGTGGAGCAAAAGAGAGGACCTTATTAAAGCGATGAGGAAGGGTCGATCATTAGGGGACCTGTGGAAAGAGGCGAGGCCAGTAATGGAGATCGAAGGCCAACTGATAGTCACTGCAGGGAAAGCGAAGATAGCAAAGAACTTGGAAATGGGGGCTTGCATATGAAGGGGAGGCTTCCTGAGATAAATAGTAAGTGAGCAGAGGCTTGAGGAGTATCGGATCACGTGGAAGAGGCATGGGCGATCACGGATCTTGTAGACAAAGATTAGATTCAGAGGATCAACATATCCTGCGGTGTGATACGAATGGATTATCGACGATTTGCGACAGCATACATCATATTTGCTTTGGATTTTATCAGAGTCCTTTTTCATAATAGTGCGGTTCATTGAAGAAAAACAATTTGAGACAGTCATAGATATCATGGGATGAATTGATGTAGGATCTTATTGTTGCATAGGATGCTTCCTTTTGCTTGTGAGCAAGCTTGACTAGCCCTTTTGTCGGCTTCTTGATTGTTGGAACGGAGGACGTGATAGAAGTGGTACTCCTGGTCATGGGATGTCAGGATTTTACATCGATTGATGGTTTGTTGTAAAAAAAGATTGGAAGCTTGCCGACTGTTGTTCATTAAGCTGTTTATTATGGCAGAATCACCAAATATGAGGGCTTTTTTGATCCCTTGGGCCTGTAATTGAAGGATGCCTTGGTAGAGGCCCAGAGCTTCGGCTCTGTTGTTAGAAAGGATTCCCAATCCCCATTCATAGGAGGATATGGGATCGCCTGAGGGATTATAGATGATACCCTCTGCTCCCGCTGCTCCTGGGTTTGATTTAGATGCTCCGTCGAAAAATAAAGAATGAGAGTTTCTTGAGTGGAGCCAGTTGCTGAATTCGTCCTGTTTTAAGCGTATTTTCCAACTGAGATTGAACATTTAAATATATTATTTTAACAATTATATATATATATATATATATATATATATATATATATATATATATATATATATATATATATATATATATATATATATATATATATGAAGTTGATATGGACATAAATTAGTCAACACAGATATTCAAATAGTTTATTTAAATCGTTTGTTTGAAATCTTTTTGAAAAGTATAAGATTTAAACATTTTACTCACACATTTCTCTTACTTTTAATTACTTTATAACGTATTCATTTTTTTTTATTATAGTCTACATTATTTTTATATTTAGAGTATAATTTTTATTTTTCTATTTGAGCATAATTTTTATTTTTATTTTATTGGGGCGCGTGTGAACTCAATGGACGAGCGAACAAACCTACACATCCCCTCATATCAGGTTGTAGAATGAGAGTTTCGGCTCAAATAATGAGCCTCTTGGCTCAAATAGCACTCATGTAGTTGGATGAAAGATCCAAAAGGAAACATGACTTGGAATAGGTAGTTGTATGAAGAAAATCCAGATAGGGATTAAAAGATCACTTTTCGATGAAGAAAATGGTGACATGACTAACATGGTTCGTGAAGGAAAGTGATGGATGGCTAATGCCCTACGAAGAATACTCCACAATAATAAAGATGAAAATTATGACATCGAAAGGAGGAGCTCTGCAAAGTGGCCAAAGGTCCCATGATCTCCACCAAAGGTAGAAAGCGGATATTGAAAACAAGTCCCTAGTTAAGAGGGAGCTTGGACAAGTTCCTTGTTAAGAGGGATCTTGGGTACATTCCTTTTAGAGGAAGGGGCACATTCCTTTATAGGAATGGGTATATCCTCCCTAGCTGAGAGAGAGAGAGAGATAGACATCATTCTTATTTTCACTTTGGAAGAAAGAATGGAGGATTGGGTAAGCATCTGACATCTGATACTCTTTGAGGATGAGGTAGGGGATCCAAGATAAGAGTAGTCATAGAGGATCAATATTCTTAGAGGACTGGGAATCTAAGATAAGAATAGTCTTGGGAGAAATTACCCTGTGAACACTCGGGTGGGGTGTGTGCCTTGAGATACAATGATGATGGTGTCTATAAGTCATTGGTCTCACCAGCATTGTGCTCTAATATTGTGGAGAGATAAAGTTTTTGGCCAAGGCGTTTCTATGTTGCAATGTTGATTGGTATGATGTTATACATATGGGTTACCAATCTGACTCTTCTTATGAGAATTATTCAAATTGAGAATGTCCAAGTACCTTGTATGGATTATGAATACCTTCCTAGTTAAGAGGGAGTGTTGAAATATGTAACTAGATTCGGTCTTCATAATGACATATGTAATCATGTTTTTATGTATTTAATAAAAAGAGAAAAATAGTTTTATTATTGTTGTTCTTGAGGCATGGGTTTCTTGCTCAAGAAAAGTTATTTTATACGTCAAGCTCCCACTGAGAGATTCTAGGGCTTGTCATTAAGTCATTGTCATGTATAAATGACCCATTTGGGGCATGTTACACATTATAAAATAAATTTTATTTAAGCCAAATAAAGTCAAAGAACCCACCAAGCCCTTGTCAAGATTTAAGCAACAAGTCGGCCTACCAAATAATGAAAAGTCATCCCAGGGATAGTGTCAAGTCAACCCACAAGCAATGACATAAAGAATATAAATAGAGAGCTCAACCGCATTTGTTAAGGCATCAATCAAGTTCGTTCAAGAGCACAAGAAGCTCGTGTAAGTCCAACAAAAAGGAGAGATGAAAAGAAGGAAAATAACATAGATTGTAAGTATTTTTTTTTGGTCATTCATCTCACACATGCAAGACAATTAAGGCTATTTTTTTGTGGCAATGAAGGTAGAAGTTGCAGTCACCTGAGGAAGCTAAGAAAATAAGGTGTCAAGGATCAGATGGTAAAGTCATTTTTTCAAGTAAGGAATATCATCCCCAACAACGAAGAGGTGTCTTGTAAATCTGCCTTATTCAGTCCACATGTGTGGAGTTTCATATATTATAGACATAACAAAATTACAGACTTGTGATAGGGGCTGAAAAGTGAAGAAGAGTTGAAGTCTGTAGTGTTGCATTCATTTTGACCAACGTTGACTATGTGGAATAAGTGCTAATTGAAAGAAGTGTTTTGACTTAGTCTTGGAGGGGTTCTTAGTCAAGGGTCTAGGTCTTGGAATTATTCAATTGAAGATCTATAAGAAGAGAATATTTCTTGTGGGTTTTCCTCTCAATTGGAGAGGTTTTAGCCCTAGCTTATCACATATATCTTATTTCCTTTGCTTATAACATTTATGGTTTGGTAATGGTTTGATGAAGAAAACACTAATAATAAACATATGAAATGAGAATCCAATCAAGTTAAGTAAAAATATGCCACAAGAGATTATCAAAGAAGAGAAATCATCGATTATTGTTGCCCCTAGATTTCTCAATAATAAGGACCCTGTTCACTGGGTCACTCCAACTGATAGGAGTACTGCAACTCATTTTATAAATTGCCTCGAATGGGATTGTCTTTAGAGATTCTTGGTACCTATTATTGTAAGAAAACTCTACCAATGGAATGTAGGTTTTAAACCCGTACAGAAATTACCTGCATACGAATTCTAAAAAAAATAAAATAGAAGATAAACAATGGCAATAACATATCACATAAAACAGATACGCACAGATATTTTCCCCTGGATCCCAAAACCGGGACTACTAGATTGATTTTTAATTATATTCCTTTCAATGTTACAATACATATATATACATGTTGTGTTATATTCTTTCCATGACTAGCCCACGTAGTTAACCGTGGGGTTAGAGGGGGGTCGGAGCCCCCCCCCCCTTCATTGCACTGATTGCGTAGCGGGGGGGTCACAGGGGGTTTGAGGGGTGCAGGCAACCCCCCTCTATGGGGTCTGGGGTAGCGCCCTGAAATTTTTTGTTTTTTTGGACCCTATATTAGGTTGGGAGGACCTACCTATGGCTTTGTGCATGTTTTTCGCACATGGTTTTGGACGCGATGGTTTTCAGTCCATGGTTTTGGACGCGATGGTTTTCGGTCCATGGTATTGAATGCTTCAACATGCATAAATATGTATTGTAAAATTGAAAAGAACATAATGAAAAATCAAGTTGGTAGTCCCGGTTTTGGGATCCAGGGGAAATCTCTGTGTATATGTGTTTTATGTGTTATGCTCTCGCATTGTTTATTTTCTGCGTTTTAGAATTCGTATGCAGGTAATTTTGTACGGGGTTAAAATCTACATTTTGGTATCAGAGTTGTTTTGGCTTCAAGGGGACGCCTTTGTTGCTAAGGGGCTTCACTCAGGCTTGTGGTAGACTCTGTTCAGTGGGAGATCTACGGGATCGATTCTGGCGGTGAAAGAAGATGGCGAGCAGTGGAAAGATAGAGATCGAGAAATTTAATGGTTAGAGTTTTGAGTTATGGAAACTCAAGATGGAGGATCTGTTGGTGGATAAAGTTCAATGGATCATGGTAGATCCAGGTACTAAACCAACGGGAGTGTTCGATGAAGAATGGAAGAAGTTGGATCAGAAGACAAAGAGCACAATATGATTGTGTGTCCTAGATTTAGTATTGTTGAATGTATCAGGGGAAGCTACGACGAAGGCTTTGTGGGACAAGTTAGGGACTTTGTACCAATCTAAGTCTCTGGTGAATAAATTGTTCCTAC
>APFE031254313.1:117619-128124 GCA_000404065.3 Pinus taeda | reverse complement strand
TCCATACACACTTGAGCAAAATGGAGTTGCAGAAAGAATGAACAAGACTTTGATGGAAAGGGAAAGAAGCATGCTCAGTGGTGCGGGGTTAGGACAAGAATTCTGGGCAAAGGCGGTGGAGACAACATGTTACCTGGTCAACAGATCACCTTCATTAGTGTTGGAGGATAAGACTCCACAAGAGGTATGGACTGGTAAGAAACCCTCTCTTTCACATCTGAAGGTATTTGGATGTGATGCATATGTACATGTTCCAAAGGAGAAAAGAACCAAGTTGGATAGTAAATCTAAAAAATGCAGCTTTATTAGATATAAGGATTGTTTAAAGGGTTATAAGCTTTGGAACCCAGTAACAAGGAAGGTTGTGTATAGCCGAGATGTGGTGTTCAGGGAGGTGAAAGATGTTATTAAACATGAAGTCCAACCAAAGGAACCTAAGAAGACAGAGTTTGAGCTTAAGGAGGAAGAATCAGACTCTACAACAGAGGAGGAATCTGAAGATGAAGAGCCAATAACTCCGAGTGTGAGAAGATCAATTTGAGAAAGAAGACAACTGGAAAGGTATAGTCCATCTACTTTCTATTCAAATTTTGCTTTATCTGTTACTGATGATCCCAGAACTGTGAAGGAAGCAATAGATTCAGAGGATGGAAAACTCTAGAAAGAGGCCATGGTTGATGAAATGGTATCTTTGCACAAAAATGAGGGTTGGGATTTGGTGGAGTTGTTGGCTGGAAGGAAACCCATTGGCAGCAAATAGGTGTTTAAGAAGAAGACAAATGCAGAAGGAAAGGTGGAGAAATACAAAGCTCGGTTGGTAGCAAAAGGTTATTCCCATGTGTCAGGAATTGATTTTGGTGATATTTTTTCTTCTGTTGACAAGGTAGCTTCTATTAGATTACTTTTATCTATTGCTATTGCTTTTGATTTTGAGGTAGAATAGATGGATGTGAAGACAACATTTCTTCATGGGGATCTTGAAGAGGAGATCTACATGAAGCAACCTAAAGGTTTTGCAGTGAAGGGTAAGAAAGAAATTGTATGCAAGTTAAAGAAGTCTCACTTATCCACTGTGTATCAAAACGAACGCACTGATAGATCAAGTATTTAATTCCAGGTTGGAATTCGAGGATGCAGATGAAAAATCACAGGTTATATCTCTTGGCAAAACACAGAAAAGGGAAAAGTTGCTAAATTTCTGGGTATTGAAGAATCTCATAAGGAGATATTATTTTCAAAATGGGAATCACAACTGATCAAAGCAGAAAAAGCAACTTCAAGGGCTAGGGTAGTGATGAATAATATCATTGGGCTGATAAATGATAACTTACACCATGCCAATTTAATTTTTGAGTGTTCCCTAGAAAACCTTCCAAAAGCAAAAGTGTTATAGATATATTTGGGCACATCAACCCCAAACTCATATGTCGATGATATTAGGGCTCATCAACCCCTAAAAGAGTTGTTTTATACCCTAAAGAAGCTTAATCATTTGAATGCCTCATTCCCCAAAAGTTCCAGCTCAGAAATCATCCAGAAAGTGCCTAAACTGAACCATATCTGAAAGTCCTGTGTTAGGGTGAGATGCATCTCATCTGCTACAATGTCTAAGTGAGATGCATCACAATTTAGCCCTTTAGTAAGTGTGATGGGTGAGGTTGGACAAAATTCTGGGACAGTTTGTGAGTTGGTTGCTCATGGAATCTTCTAGAAACTTCTCCTGTGCCACTTGCCTCTCTAAATTCGCCCAAGGATGACCAAGGGAACTAGGAAACCATCTCCAATTCCCCTCTCTTGTGGAAATAATTTCAACAAATGGAATGGCATTCATCATCCCTATTGATGACTCACCCTCTTGCAATCATCTATAAAAGGATCTCCCATCCAAGAGATCATAGGGCTGAATAGTTTTAGTATTGAGGTGAAAGCATTGTGTTATTGTTGGTGTGTTCTTGCTGATTCATGAGGTGAAGAAGGCTTGAAGCTGGGAGGATGGCAGTGGATCAAACTTCTTATGGGTTGTAATTCTCCTTGATATTAATAAAGTTCTTCAAGATTTTTCCCAATTGATTGTGTTAATTGTAAATGCATTCATTTGTTTATCATATTTTTGATTCTATGATGTTTATGCTGTGATGGATCATTATGCTTTGACATGTATTTGTTTCTGTAGCTGTGCAGGTACTCTCCAAGCGTGTTAAGTACAGGGAGGAGTTACGGGATCGGCCAAAGGAGAGGGAGATCAAGCAAGGATTCAAGCGAAAGTTACAGGTTGGTCTTTCATAATCTCTTTCTTATCTGTCACTCATAGGAAAGATATTGAATTGCATTAACTATTGTTTCTAGGTTAGCTACCAAACCTAGAGGGTTATTCGTTCAAAAAGACACTAATTTTCCCAGAAACAAATTGGCGACCATATTGGGGAACAATGATTGTTTTTGCTATTGCTTTCTCTATGTTGAATTATATAAACTATATATAGAGTCTGAAGCTAGCCAAGAAGCTTACGAACCGCTTTTGTTCTACAATTGCGTAGTAGATAAATGCTACTTCAGTCAATCTCTGGTTTAGTTTATATCTTGAGAATTTGATTTGAAAAAGCATCAAAAATCCCTTGTTGGTAGCTTAGTAGCCTCTTAATACAATCCATCATACTTTTCTTATCATTGTTCATCAAAATCAAGCTTAATCCATTGAAAACTGCTGCAAATTTGAGCCAAAACACTTTCAAAAATCGCTCCCTGGATCATCGCACTGTCTTGAACTGTAAAGTGAGATGCATCTCAGTTCCTGAATGGGAAAATTTCTATGCATTGCAGTTTGGCCCTCTAGTAAGTGTGATGGATGACTGAAACTCAATTTAACCATCTAGGAGTTGAGGTTTTTTACTAGTTTTCATTCCAGTTTGGTTGCTTGCTGAATATGAACAATGTCTCATCACTGAAGCCAACTTACATCACTCAAATAAACCTCTATTTAGATTAGGATTAGTGAATGTTTATGTGTATTTTTTTTCATTTACAATCCATTGTCAAAAGTAGTGTTAATCAATTTGTCGTTTCGATAGAAAAAGTGTTGTAAAATCTTCAATTTTCGTCGAAAAAGTGAAGTGTCGCAAAATCCTCCTTCATAGCTTATCAATTAAACTATTTTGGTGCATTTGATTTGATTTGATTTTGTTCAAAGTGTAGAAAAGATATTTCTTCAAACTTGAAAGTGTCGTTTTGAGTCTTCCTTTCTCTTTTTGAAGAAAAATTGTCGAAAATTGTCATTTTGTGTGAAATAGTTTGAGTCATTGCTGCATTTAGTTTTCCTTCTTGGATCATTCACATTAAGGGGAGTTGAAAACAAATACATGCATTTGCATTTCGGTATTTTGGTTTGTGAATTCTTGATAGGAATAGCTAGGGAAATTGCATTAGATGTGCTCTTTGCTCTTTGTCAAAGACCTGATTGCTCTATCCTTTAGTAGCTAAGGTTTTCATCGTTCAAACTAAATCAAAAGTTTATTTATCATGATAGTTGCATTTTAGGAATTGCAAACATACATCACGTGGAGAACCTTCAAAGGCAAACTTTTGAGAAAGATCAACTTTAAAATGAACCTCAATGAACTTAACAACGCTTTGGAATCTAACGCAACATATTTAGAGGTCTAGGCTAGACACGTGTTCCAGTGTCATTAAACCTAGTGGCTATCGTTTTCATTGAAGGTTGGGTGATTCCTCCTCTTTGATATGACAAGTGCTCGCATGGACTTGTTCTCCCCATACTGTCGCGTACATATTGGGAGACCCTAGTAGGCTTAAATCCTTTATCCATAGGAAACCGAGTCTGCCGCCTTATCGATCACAATGCATTGAACACAATATTCAGGAAGATTGACTGCCGTACATAAGTCCTTGGTAATTTCTCTTTAATTTATCACCAAGGTGTATATTGCAGTTTTGCGATTGGTCTGGTAAACCTTTTTGTCTAGATTTTCCAGAGTAGTCACTTTCATTCCTTTTTGACTCTCTAAAAGAAAAAGTCCATCTGAGCACTTGTCCGTTCAGGCTCATTAAAAATCGAAAGCGACTAGAGTCATCTTTAGCTTTTTCTCGACTCTTTAAAATTGAAAAAGCAAAGTTGTGTCTAAAGTGTTATTAAAATAAATTGATCGCGAATAACATCCCTATTCGTTAGTTGATCTTAGGATGAAACATATGGCGACAAATCTGGAGTTCACCGATCAAGGAATTCCTTTTGATGGAAATCCTAGTCCTTTTCCTTCTTTCAGAAATATTGGTGCTCCATATATGGTTACATTGTCCCTTCTGGGATTTACCATTGGCTTGCTAGTATGGTTGTTTTCAACCTCTTTGGTTCAAAATGTTGTGATTTCTCCGCAATCGAGTACACCTCCAACTGGACAAAATCAACCTCTAGTTGATCCTAAAGTTAACCCTTTGTCTTCTTCCTCGGTTGTTTTTTCCTCCCCTTCTTCCTCTTCACCTGGTGAAAGTATTGGTACTAGTAACCAGGTGGCTAAGAAGAAGAAGAAGAATAAGAAGAAGAAGCGAATTCAACAAAGTGGCAACCAAGAAATCATTGCTTTGAATGCAAAATATGATGAGAAACCGTCCATTAAGCCTCACAAAGTTCGATATCCATGCAAAATTTGTGCAGGAGACCATCTTCTTCGAAATTATCCTGATATTCTTAAGATCTTAGAAGAATGGTCTTCTCGTTCACATCATCCCGTGTCATCAACCTGTGGAGATCATGTTGGTGACATACCATCAACTAGTAATAGTAAAGTTCATGAAAAAAAGGGAAAAGTCAAGTTTCCATGTAGGTTATGTGAAGGGAATCACCCCATTCACCTTTGTCCCTATCTGGATGAAGCCAAGAATGTGTTGGATAATCGTCCTGCTTCATCGTAGAGACATCCATCTGGTTACAAGAAACTCTCCCTAAATCCTTCACTAGTTGATGAACCGACTGACCAAAATCAACCGTCGGTCGAACCCACTCTCTCTGAAAGTGAATCCTATGAGTCTATACCCGACCAAAATCAACAGGTCGAGGTAAAAGTTGACCCGATTTCACCTTCGGCAAATCATACCTTTTCCAAAGAGAGTGAACACCATACCGCTCAGATTCTTTTTGTTTCTTCAAATTCAAAGGAGCTTGGGGGCAATCCACCTGTTCCATCAAGATAGGAGGAAAATCCTCCAGTTCTCGTAACTTAAGGGGTTAATTCTCCCGTTTCCACGGTAACTCCTCCAAGTAGTCTAGTCACTTCCTTTGATTGGAATCGACTGGCAGGATCCTGCCTTCTTTCTTATGTGTCTTTCTAGATCATAGTACAAGTTTGTAAAATGATTGTATCTGGTACTATTATAGATGAAGGTGCATTAGTGAGTATCCTTTTCTCAACTGCTTGGCAAGCGCTTGGTTCGTCACTGCTTGTGCCTGTTACACAGAAACTATTGGGATTTAACAGAGGAACCAGTTGCCCATTAGGGATCCTTCCTTAGTTACCTATTACTTTGGGAGGGAAAACTGTTTATCTGAACGTGATGGTAGTCCTAGGGCCATTAGATTACAATTTACTTCTTGGGCGTGACTATGTTTATGGCATGGTAGTTATTGTTTCAACACTCTTTCGAGTGATTTGTTTTCCGCATGAAGGCAAGATTGTCACCGTTGACCAGCTTTTATTTCCTGGTCCAAATATAGCTCCTAGTCAACCATTTTCCTTAAATGGTCCTTTTGTACCAATGGTATCATCCCCACCACAGGTTAATTATGTGGCAACTTGTTCCATACCTACATCAACTGACGATCAATTCAATGATATTGTACATCATGTCCTGGGGGGCATTGGAACCAGATCTCTCTTTCATGACCTCTTATGAGTTGTGATTGAATCCGAGGACAATTCCTAATCTTGTGTCAACCTCGTTAAAAAATGAAACAGGTCCATGAGGATAGTTCTTTTACTGTGTCAACCTCGTTAAAAAATGAAACAGGCCTATGAGGATAGTTCTTTTACTGTGTCAATCTCGTTAAAAAATGAAATAGGTCCATGAGGATAGTTCTTTTACTGTGTCAACCTCGTTAAAAAATGAAACAGGCCTATGAGGATAGTTTTTTTTACTGTGTCAACCTCGTTAAAAAATGAAATAGGTCCATGAGCATAGTTTTTCGTTTCAAGCTTGTGTAAACATGAAACCGAATCCAAGCATAGTTCCCCATGGTTCAAGCTTGTCTAAAAATGAACCCATTTTCACCTAGTGGTAAAGATAAGTTTCCCTGTAGGTTATGTGAAGGGAATCACCCCATTCACCTTTGTCTATCTGGACAAAGCCAAAAAGGTGTTGGATAATCGTCCTGCTTCACCCTAGCGACTTCCATCTAGTTACAACAGACTCTCCTTTTCATCATGTTGGGGGCATGTAAACCAATTCAAGCATAGTTTTTTCATTTTAAGCTTATGTAAAAATGAAACTGAAGCCAAGCATAGTTTTTCGTTTCAAGCTTGTGTAAACATGAAACCGAATCCAAGCATAGTTCCCCATGGTTCAAGCTTGTCTAAAAATGAACCCATTTACAATTTTTAACCCTTGTGTTTGCCATTCTATCATCCTTTTCGTCAGATGAGCCTTGTTTTTTTCATCCCATCACCACCATCTCTTTCGCCGATCATTCTCTTTCACTTGGTTGTTTTACCCTTTTTCGAGGAACAGTTGCAATGAGTGGTCTTATTAGCCAGCCTCTTCACATCAATCAACATATTTTGAGAAGTTCCCACATCACCGGAACCAGTGGTTACCTTAGAAACCACTAGTTCCTCAAAATAGAGTCTCTTTAAACTCTTTTCGGACTCTTTAAACAAGAAAAGATAGTCGAGCGCTTGTCTCTTCCATCTCGTTAAAGTAGTGGAAACGACATCCCTCTTGTATTATTTTATCATTTTTCGGACCTGAGGAATTATTTTACGAAAAAATAACTTTTGGAGTTTTCTTTTGGTCTTTTTCCAAACTCTCTAAACATGAAAAGGACCGAGTTATCCTTGTCGTTAAACTCGTTAAAATAATAGTGACAAACTTGTCCATCTAGACAAGACCGAGTTTCACTGTCACTAGACTCGTTAAAACATAAAATAGCGACGGGTTTTCCCGAAGGGCGAATTATAGAACAAGCATATGTTATCCTCCTTAAGCTTGATAAAAAATAAAGAGGTACTGGTCAGCAATGATTAGGGAAAAAGGGGAAAAATCTTGAAAAACTAATGGTAGCAAGTCACTCTTGAACATGACACTTTCAGTTCATCTCTGTGATCGAGTTGGGTTGGGTTATTTCGTTCACCAGTCATCATACCATTGGTCTTTCATACCATCCATCTTTTGGGATTAATGCTACCAATTCATCTCAGTGTTGCCGATATGTTCTATAGAAGTCATCCAATTAATGTCTCATACACTGTAATACCTCCAACCTTCATTTTTCATGACCGCCATTTCTGAACCTTGTGTCATCAGTTCGTTTTCATCTCCAAAAATTTGCTCTGTTTCGTGTCGTAGATGTGGGATACATCAAGGCCCTCTTACGATGAGTCGCTTCTTGTCAACATCAGTTCATTATCCAAGAAGTTGACTTAAAAACACCCTTCCAATGCTTTGAAGCTTGTTTACATCAATGGAAAGTTTCTCTCTTTCGGCGATAGGTTGACATCAATGGCCTTCGACCGAAAGATTTTCCGTGGTGTTCGACATCGGATCATGTATTCACACCACGTGAAATGTACTGTAGTACCTTGAGGATCATTATCATTATTGGTGATCCCTCTCGCGTCTGTAAACAACTCACATCATTGGCTAGTAATCAGGCGATGTCTTTCCATGTTCTACCTCAAAACATCTCTTCACATGGTTTGATTTGTACATCGAGCGAAGATTGAACGAGTTTTGAAGACCCTGGATCTAGTTTCATCCATCCAGGCTGCGATATATTCAGGGATACAAAAACATCGAATGTACATAGGCTCTACACAGATGGTCATCCTAATCATGGGTTATGACTCTATATATGTAGAATCACAAGTCTGTATCTGCAGACGACTATCTGATCTGTGTACATGAAATGAAAATTTATAAAGCTGAGCATGGGAATGCCTCCTTCAGCTAGTTCATGAAAAATCATATTATCATGATGTATTGTATTGTAATTTATGCAGGTCACCTTCCAGTTCAAAACTTCTGATCCTCATGATAAAACATTTCACCTGACATGAACATTTACGACCTCATGCTTTAGGGGGCAACTATTATAGACATATTTGGGCACATCAACCCCAAACTCATATGTCGATGATATTAGGGCTCATCAATCCCTAAAAGAGTTGTTTTATACCCTAAAGAAGCTTAGTCATCTAAATGCCTCATTCCCCAAAAGTTCCATCTCAGAAATCATCCAGAAAGTGCCTAAACTGAGCCATATATGAAAGCCCTGTGTTAGGGTGAGATGCATCTCACCTACTACACTGTCTAAGTGAGATGCATCGCAGTTTAGCCCTTTAGTAAGTGCGATGGGCGAGGTTGGACAAAATTCTGGGACAGTTTGTGAGTTGGTTGCTCATGGAATCTTTTAGAAACTTCTCTTGTGCCACTTGCCTCTCTAAATTCACCCAAGGATGACCAAGGGAACTAGGAAACCATCTCCAATTCCCCTCTCTTGTGGAACTAGTTTCAACAAATGGAATGGCATTCATCATCCCCATTGATGACTCACCCTCTTGCAATCATCTATAAAAGGATCTCCCATCCAAGAGATCATAGGGCTGAATTATTTTGAGTTGTAAGGAAGTGCTGCTAGTTTTAGTATTGAGGTGAGAGCATTGTGTTATTGTTGGTGTGTTCTTTCTGATTCATGAGGTGAAGAAGGCTTGAAGCTGGGAGGATCGGTGGATCAGAATTCTTATGGGTTGTAATTATCCTTGATATTAATAAAGTTCTTCAAGATTTTTCTCAATTGATTGTGTTAACTGTAAATGCATTCATTTGTTTATGATATTTCTGATTCTATGATGTTTATGTTGTGATGGATCATTATGCTTTGACAAGTCTTTGTTTCTGTAGCTGTGCAGGTACTCTCCAAGCGTGTTAAGTACAGGGAGGAGTTAGAGGATCAGCCAAAGGAGAGGGAGATCAAGCGAGGATTCAAGCGAAAGTTATAGGTTGGTCTTTCATAATCTCTTTCTTATCTGTCACTCATAGGAAAGATATTGAATTGCTTTAACTGTTGTTTCTAGGTTAGCTACCAAACCTAGAGGGTTAGTCATTCGACAAGACACTAATTTTCCTAGAAACAAAAAGTGTTAGACAAACAATGGAAGCAAGATTTGAATACCAGAGAGGAGCAACTCAAAGAATTAAAAAGCCTCAATTGGGATACACATTGGTTCTATTTAGTCAAACCACACAACCAACAAATGACAATCAAATGTCTTGTTGATACAGCCGATCACATGATGCCAGAAATCTCGGATGCAATGTACACAGGTCAGTTGCATGCTAGGATGAGTCATCCACCAGAGATCCAAACTATGCTCGAGATTTGTTAGTTGAAGCCGCAGGAGGAATGATAGATGTAATGCATCTTTTCAAGAAGCTATCGCAATTCTATTTTTAGCATGAAATCCCATATTTTGGGAAATGTTGTTCCAACCACCCGAAGCACTTTTTACGAACAGTTTGTTTTTATTTTTGCTATAATGACCCTTTCATGTCATTCTAGAAAGGGTCCTGAAATTGTATTAAATTAGATTTAAGAAGATAGCATTTCTGCACTTCTTAATTTATTTTTGTAGAAGACAAGGATCAAGGTTCAAACTTGTTATAAAGGGGATTTCAAGAGGACTTGCATTTTTGTATCTTTTTGAAGTTTTCACAAATAAGAAGAGTGAACCAAGCTGTTACTTCCATAAGATGATTCAAATACATATGGTACTTTTATCAATGTATTTTTGTTTCATGTTATGCAACTAAATAGTCTTTTGATTCGATATTGTTGTTATATGTGAATGTTCATACAATTCTGCATTATATCACTTTTGAGTAAGTTGGAATTGAAATTCTTAAACACATATGCTGACAATTGATGTTATTATGATATCCGATATGTTTTATATCACTTTGTTTAAAGTGATCATCATTCATGCTTAATTTTCTGTAGTCAAGTGATTGATCTTTATTAGCATTTGATTACCATAAATCATTATAAATCACCTTGATATTGTATTACCCGGGTTATATATATATAGATCTATTTGTTCATAAATTCAATGTTATGGAACCAGCTCAAGAAAAGATAGAAAAGATAGATCAACACCTTAGAATTCAGCCTCTTCGAGTGGGCAACCTCCTTTACATTAAATAAATGAACAATTCTTGGATGATTCAAATGACAAAACCTCCTTTCTATATATAGGAGTCTAAGGAGTCACAATATAACCCAG